>QVOA01023671.1:0-28048 GCA_014825685.1 Pseudomyrmex cubaensis
ATATATAATATATATATATATATATATATATATATATATATATATATATATATATATATATCATATAAATAATAATTTTAAAGCATATTTATAAAGCAAAATAATTTTTGAAGTACAGATTTGCGCATTACGGAAATAAAAAGAATGTGCGTTTATCACAGCTGATGCTGGAAACGAAAGGATTAACAGTGGAAGTGATCTTTATATGAGCGATACGAGATTATCCTGGTGAGATTCGCGCGACAATTTACGGCAGCGTCGTTACGCGCGAAGCGAGCAAGGGGATGTTACATCCAATTCTGTTCGAATTCACGAGGGAGACTCTCGCAAGGATGGACCGAGCGTTCGCAATCCACGGAACTTGGTGGTCGCACCGAGCGAGAACTCGTTCATCTGGACGACGCGACGGCCGCAGAACCAGGCGACTACTTTTGCGTTATTGCTCAATGTATAATAATTTGGGGGTAGTCCAGCGACGGACACCGTCCGCCCTTCTCTCGCGCCGTCCGCGGGGAACTTAATCCCTCGCGCGAGGGCAGCGCGGGTGGGAATGAGAGGGCAGGGGGTTAGTTGTGCCCGTTTTACTCGCGGCATCGTTCTGCGGAGGGTCGTCGAGGTGGCGGCGTCCGGGGGACAGGAGCGCGCAGGGGGGTGGCTACAGGCAAAAGGATCTGCATGGCGGCTCCACCGCGTCGCAAATCACTTAAACTGCGGCTGGAGCTACGCGAGGGCGAGCTCGACTCCGGCAGGGGGAGGGTTGGTGGCTGGATGGTCGAGGATGCAAGAGGCGAGAGAGGACGTGGGTAGACCAGGCGGAGGAGGAGGGTGATTATAAGACCGCTCGGGGTTGCTGGCTAGCGAGGTAGTACCATCCGTTATGACTATAAATCTAAGATAACAATAACGTCCCCCGCGCCTCCACGCATCCCCTTCGCTCTTTCTCACTCGCGCTTCGGCTCCGCTGGTCCATCTTTCTTTCTCCTCTTTACGTCCTTCGCTGCTCTCGCGCGCGCGACTCTACCTACGCTCTGACCCCTTTGCCTCTCTTCTCTCGTTTGTCCGGCGGGCATTAATGCCCGCCTGCGCCGAGCTGCTCACCGGCCATTCGACGCACGTGTCCTGGCCGGACTCGCTCGCTCGTGTACCACACACGCGTCATCGTATCGACATTAACGCTACGACATGTTCACCGTTACGTCTGGCAAACGTGGCGACAGAGACGAGAGTTCGTAGACGGAACCGAACCTGGGTGTGATTAGGAGAGTTCCTTTTGCGGAATATCGAACCGTCGAGAATGAGGGTGAGTGTGTGGGATTCTGATGTAACGTCAACTCGTTGTAGACGATAGTACACGATGATGTATTATGACTTTGCCGTTATTTGACGAAATAATTGTGTCTAACGTTTTTACATGATATTATTATTTAATGTTTATATATAATATTGCAATTTGTGATATTTTTTTAAATAAATTAAAATATGCTGTTTATTTTTTGTCATATTTTTACGAAAACATTTTTATGTTTGTGTTAAAGTAGAAGATGTTTGCCAAATGAAGCATTTAAATTGATTTGACGATAGATTGTATACTTTACAATGAGCGAACAATTTTACTAGAATCAAAAGAGTTCAACCTGGAAAATATCTGCAGAGTTCTCGAGCTGCTTTGTTCTTCGGTAAATATCAATGATACAGTATGTCTCATAACTTGTTAAATAAATTATCAACGTTACGAAACAGTATGACAATAACAGTTCTTTGAGTGACATAAATACTAAATAATAATAACAATGATAATATGGATATTGTATCAATTCAAAGGGATATCAATGCATTTGGATCGACATGAAAATGGGAACAAAATAATGCTTTAGGTGACACGTTAATTTTGTGTGGTTATTACAAGTTTATTATTATTAAACTTTCGTAAAAATTCTAGACAAATCACAATCTCGGGACAAAATTTCAATTATAGTGGCTGCTAAAAAGCCAATCGTATTAGAAGAGACTCCGTTGTATCATGCGCATATGTTTTCAGGTGAATTAAACTCGTTTGAACTGATGCACGCAGTGTGCCTGACCATTTGTGCAACGCACCTGTAAATTTATTGATATTAGAGGCAATGAGCGCTACAGCTGGTGCTGACCGAACTCGAACACGCAAGCTAAAGCATTATTTCGATAAACACCGGGAAGAAGCGCGCAGCCCATGTTGTATCAGCGATGCAATAAATAAAAGATAACGCAAACTTTGTAAGGCAATCTCAATATAAGTATAACCGATAACTGTGGCCAACACACATAGAGAGTCGCGTTTAAAACATAGTTTATTAAAGTTACTTTCTATAGAAAAACATAAAAACTACAAAGAATAAAAATGCACTATTTTATTTTTTATAAATATGTGTGTTTCTACATGTACATGGTAAAATGTTTATTTTATACAATTTCAATATTATTCAATTATTATATGGTAAACAAACATTCTCTTAAAGAAAACGACTACTAGATAACGGCACATCGGAACACAAAGAAATAACTGAACTTTATTCGAACTGACGTGAAAGCTCTGTGAACTATCAAATTACGTATATGTGTATATATATATATACAGATCCAGTTTCGCACTCGAACGTCTTATATTTGCCAAATCGGACAACCGGGATCTCTCTCTATCTCCGATGCGACAAGACAGTACAGAATTATAGATATTTCGCCGCGTGGATTTGCGCATCGCGATAACGCTGCTGATTTAACGTTTACGTCGACAACGCTTTTAATTGGGCTTATTGCCGTAAACAGCGTGCGCGTTAATGAAAAGTACTACGGCACGGCATTACTATTCGGTACATTAAGTCGCCAAATGAAATTCACAATCGATGACCGCGCTGGACCGTCGGCGAAAGAGTAATAATGCATCGCGATAAATATGTATACGAGTTTATCGTAATAATGAGTTCACTGATTCCTGGCACAGAGGCGGGAATCAGCGGGTGGCCGAAAGGGGGAGGGAGCGACGGGAGGAACAGCGGTCGAAGTTGGGTTATTTTATTGGGAATTTTGGCGAGTCGTCGCTCGAATTTGCGAATCGCGCCTGTTCGATAGCTTTCAAAGGTAAATTAATATCGCGCCATGAACACGTGCCCATCCGATGCACTGATGAGCTTAATGAGAACGGAAGTAAAGAGCCGTGGATAAATGTTACTTTGATCAGGCACTAATTGGGCTTGCGGGCTAAACTCTAATTGTCCGTGAGCTCAAAAGGCAACGGGTGGAGGATATTTCGACGAATTGATTTTGGCAGAAATAATTTTGCGCGGATCCTCTCTCAGCGCACAGGCCGCCGTTTGTGCCGGCGTTTGCGAGACACAGGGATTAATCCGGCGCGGTACGAGAGGCGGGGAGAGAGTCGGTCGGACAGAACGGCGTGGGTGTCCGTCCAGCAATAAGGAAAATGTAGGAATGAAGAGCCGTTTGGCTACATCTGCTGCTGCGTCGTCCATCACATCCACTACTGGGGGCTAGCTAATACACGTATAATTACTCCTTTCTAAGATTTATTTTAATTAGCTCCTATATCTTCTCTAACGACCAGCGCTCTGATTTAGCACAAACTGTTTCATCCCTACCTAACGGCGGATGGTGTTGCGTCTCCAGCGGCCTGAAACCCTTTTACGAATTCCCCTTTAGCCCCGTTAAACCGGCGATCTTGTGTATCGAGCGATATATTAAAAACTGGGGCGAGATACGCTCGGGCAAGGTCGAGATAAGTCTAAGTAGCGTTGCGATAAAATGTTTACGTAGAAATGGCCGTAAATATAAGATTGCTTTTTCCGACTCCTCGTTAATTATATAGCATGCTAAAACGGGCAATATATCACGAGTAGTAACTTTTTGCACGGGAATCAAAGTTAAATTAAATGTCGTGATTTTTTCCACATTCTAATATTAATTCAATAATTAAATGTCGTCATTCAAAATGTTGAGTGAGTTACGAAAATTTCAATTACTTCCTAGCTATCACTTAGGCCAGGAAAAAACATAGATGTTTTTTAATATTTGTTGAAAAAATTATATCCGAGATAAAAAACAGAAATTTTTAAAATTGTTATGGAAAATATGGAAAGCACTGTTTTTGAATTAATTTTTTTGCAGCAATCGACGGGTTAACAGATGTTAACCGCACTGATAAACTCAGTCGATTAATAGTACCGGTTATTCGCGGCGGTGTGCGACGCGGGTGCGCGATTAAGTCGCGGCGGTGCGCGATCGGTGTTCCTAAGGGTCGCACTAAATCAGCCTCTGACGTCCCAGCCCGGTCTTAGCTCGGTTTTCGCCGGTAATATTGTTATCATTAGTGATTAGGAGCGGCCGTCGGCGGTGAGGGTGCGAGTTAACCAAGAAGACGGAGAAGCATCGGGGACGGGGGATGAGGAGAGGAGGCCTTCTTCGTTAGCTGTGCTCGTTGGATGGCGCGGCCCGCTCGCTCCATTAACCCGTTCATAGGCGATCCAGCGTCGTGGCGTCGTCTCATACCCCCGTAAGCCGGCAGTAAATCACCTCCGGCGCCCGTCGCGCCCCGTTCGCCTTTCCCGTCTTCTTCCTCCATTGCCTCGGAAACCGTGGCGGCGCGCAAACCCGAAACTCAAGCCAAACATACGAACAACCAACGTCGAGTCGGTTCGCGCGCGGGGGTGTAAGATCGCCTGCGAATCCGTAATCGCCGTAAACCTGAGGACTTAGACGGTCGGAACCGCGGATTCGCTATCTGCACGCGTGCACACACACATATAGGTACATGCTCTTACGCTGAAACGAAAAGACGTGTGTGCGCTTCTCGCGTGTATATAAACGGAGAACGTAAGCAAGATGAGAGAGTGAAAGAGAGAGGGACCGAGAGTATATAAGTCGAGCGTGGGGTGAACATCGAGGCGACGGTCGCCTCTAGCTTAAATCTATATTTCCACCACCCATATTCCGTATCTGTTCATCTGCTACCGACGACCTAACCGTGGCAGAATCGTTTCGCGCTACCTTATCCCCTCCTCTCTCTTACCTCGTCCTGTTCTGTCCCGTTTTGTGGTAACACGAGGACAAGAGAGAAAGAGAAACTGCCGCCTGCCTCTTCGTGCTCCCGAACAGCCCCCGACGCCTCGAACTCGCACACCCCCTTCTGCCACCTTCCCCTGCCTCCGCCGCTAAGCGACAAATCCTCGTGGTGTTCCTACAGACCGGTACAGTGCGACGGCACGAGCACATTTCCCTGAAATACGACGTCCCCGGGAGCATAAACGCCGTTACTATTCCCACAAGTTGTAACTGGTGTTAATTATTGACTTGATATATATATACATATATATATATACATATATATATATATACACACACACACATGCATATATATAATATATATATGCCGAGCCAGCGGAGCGACCGTAGACACGCGGGGATGAGCGGGCACCCACGACTCGGGGTGAGTTTGCGCAAGCGGGAGTTATTCGCGCGCGACGCTCCCTGCCGATATCTGATTATCGTCTGTCTTTGGTGCGATAGCGCAAATAATTAAACGTCCCGCGACTTCCCTTTCCCCGCGTTTATATTCGCACGGCGATCGGGCGTTCTCTCACGTGAAAGGGATGCAAACGGTTTTCGGAACTTTACGAAGAGTGTTTCTTATTTTCAACTGCCATCGTCTCGGAATCCGACCAAACGTTAGACTGGAATATTTTGTACTACAAACGTAATCCCCGGACTTAACGTTTAATAATACTTTTTGCCTGAAATGAACGATTTATATACAAAGTATAAATAAAAAAGAATTACAAAAACTTACTTTTGCACTATATTATTTTTTAAAATGTCTAACGCAAAATATTTCTTTTTTAAATATTAAATACGTATAAATTTTTTGCATCGAATTTTGTAATATATGTGATAATAGAATATATAATGTGTGTTCTGACTTTACGAATAAAATGTACTAATGTATCTTTAACTATTTTCTTCACGAATGTACCATCTTTTACAGCCCTCTTTTTTTGCGGTAAATTTCTCGTAGGTCGCGTGGGACGGAGTTTATCCTACGATGATGTCAGAGAAGTCGCGCATTCTACTCGTGCTGTCTCGAATGTCGTCGCGCGTTGAAAAGAACATTAAACGAGAATTTATAAAAACAAGTAGTCGAAAGAAGTCTGTGCCGGCTATCGTGTGTAGCACATCCTTGCTTATGTATACATATATATATATATATATATATATATTCATTTTTTCAAGACGCGCTTGATTTTTACGAAAGAAAAGAACTCACCTCAATTATGGAAAAACTGTTATTTTGTATTATTTTGCACAAAAAATAAAAGCAATGTTTACGTCAATTGATTAAAAGTATCAGGTAAATTTTGACATTTTTTTTACTGACTTTATCTTTTCTTTTTTGATATACATATAAAAGTGCTGACATTCCTCGAAATTAGATTCAGCGACGACACGACATGCCGAGTATCTGATGGTACGACGTCAGCAAGATAAGGATGAGTTAACGTAAAGAAAGGGTCGATGCGAGCTAAAAGTGTCGGTTGGATCTGGGAGAGTGTCGGGGGAGGACTAGATACGGCTGTAGGCAAAACGACACCTGCAGACGCTCGGCTGTTAAGCAGTAAGCATGAAAGATGGTGATGCTGCCCGAGGGAACTCCTTCCGCTGCTTTCATTATTAAAGGTTCCTTCATAATTGACGGACTTGCCACGTAGTTTTCAGCGGAACTCGGCGCCGGTCTCTCATGAAACACCCACCCACCGTCCGACGATGCCGCGAACTTTTTCAGTGTCTGCTGAAGGCGTACACGAGCATCAGGCGAATCAGATCGCGAACTTAGTCGAACGCAAGTATGCACCCGTGAACTTTGCCGTCCGATTTATCGTGTACTTTTTTATACGCGGTTTGCTCGAAAGCCGTTATTTCTAAAGAGGAAAATCTCGAACTATATTTAATAAGTAAGAATAATTTTTCGTATAAACTAATACATATAAATGTAAGATTTATGTAATAAAGAACAATTGCGAACTATATTACGATAAAGCGTTAAACTTTACAGGCAATATGTTATCATTCTTGAACGAATAAATTAATTGACACATACCAATTGTGTCGAAATTCTTATTGCTCATAATTTAATGTTTTGTAATTTAAAGCCATTTCTATATTTTTTAAAGTTTTGTATTTTTTTGTTTTTTTAACATTTACGTTTCCAATTCAAAATGAATATTGCAATAAAAGAAAAAGCTATTCGTAAAGTAAATGAAAAAAAACCTCACTCATCAAAATGCTTTGTGCGCACAATCATTGATCACAAATGATTGTGCGAATCTACTTGCTGTTGGAACACGAGTATGCGCGCGAGACAACCGATCGTGAAAAGCAGTTCGTCTGTCATTTCGATTTGTTTGCGGAAAGAGAAGCTCCCACGTTCTAAGCAGACGAATCGTGTGTGTATGGTAGGGCTCTCTCCCACCTACGCATTCTCTACTGCCATCGCAAGAAGCATCCGGCTAAATTGAAAGTTCCGTCTGAGAGGGAAATACATTTGTAAATGAAACAGTCGTGAGCGTATGCCCGCGGAAGAGCCTGCGGCTATTCAATCTAACCAGGGCACAAAGCTAATAGAAATCCCGCGTCTTTCGCATAAAGGAAACTGTGAAATAAAATCGAATGTGAATCCTCTTGCGCGGATTACCAATAACTTGAGCGCTCGCTCTCTTACGAGATTCGTGAAATCAACTCGAACCCGCGGCCGTATGTTTGCCATCGAAACATTGCCGATCCTACGAAAACAGATTTCGGAATGTTGGCCTTTGTTTTGTACTTGAAGAGTTCTTTGAAAAGAGAGAGAGAGAGAGAGAGAAAGGGGGAGAGGAAATAATCAAGATATTTATTAAACTCCGATAGTATGCGCAAGCTATTTGATGGTACTCGAATCCACTCGTTCCTATTACTGTTTGTTTACAAAAGTATGTAAAATAAATACAACATATAAGAATATAAAAGTAGTCGAAATGGAATTGACCGCAAAAAGCTGAGTAAAAGAACTCACACAAAAATTCCAAAACTTACATTACAGCGCATATTCAGTGCAAGCATTTATTTAAACATTTTAAATGAAAATCGTGTACTACTTAAATCTTGTAAGACATAGATTATTTTACCGATGCGTATCATTTGTTACAATTCCTATTACCGTATCTCAATTCGGCAAAAGCTCAAAGTCGCGGAATATCGCAAGTTCGTGCAGAGAAATTTCGAGAAAGAAGAACACTACCTCGCGCGATCCTCGGTGGTTCTCAACGAGATCGATCGGGAATTCTTTTAGCGTGAGCTCGCCCGTTTCAAGAGGAATTAAGGTTAAGATTTAATTTCTGATTAGGCGGCATCGTGCTCTCCCGTGGGAGCAATCTCGCTCGGCCATTGTGACTGACAGAAACGCGCGATTCCACGAGATGGAAGGACCGACCAGCATACGAATCGCCTGCTTTAACCACTTCCAGCTAGCATTTCGACTAATAACGACTAACCCGCCAGTAGCATTCTACCTATAATGGTATGCGCTAGCGCGAATCTCCCATCTTCTGTACATACATATACATGTACGTACGTAACGAAGGCACGGATTTCCTATTCGTTGAAGAAGCAGCTTCTTATCGTACGGCCGTCTGCACCTTCTCGTCGGAGCGGTTTTGCGGTGCGAATGACGACAACGCGAAAGCTTATCGTCGCCTTCAGTTGACAATAAAATCTTCGTATTATCGTGGAAATGGACAAAACCGTATGTTACGCGATCAAGAAAAGCAAATGTGAAATTTTAACACTTTCTCTCTTTCTTCACGCGAAACAGATAAAATAAATGATCGAAACACATTTATTAAAGAAATAAATATTAGATGTTTAAATATTAAATAAAACTCTCAATGTTTTAAGATTTTTTAATAAATATTTTTAAATATTAATTATATTAACTTTACATATGTGAGTTGGTTATAATTATTATTGGTTTCGGTTAGATAATATATAAGTAAAATAAGAGTATATAAATATATATACATATATATGTCCAAACATATTACGTGATTTATCATTAATCGTATTTAAAAAATGCATGTTTTCTTCCTAACCTAACACGAGAAGATTCATAACGAACGTTAATATCATAACAACTTTGGCGGCAGATGCGCGGACGCGTGGATGCCAGACGGAAACGAACCGAAAGTCCAGAACAAGTCGCGGATAATATCGCGATATGCGGTCGAGGAAACGCGGCGTGGAATTAAGATTCCGAGGAGGACAGAATCTCTCGGTATTAGACTAACGCCGGCTTAAGTCCTCAAGATAATTTACCGTTCAAACGTTAACCGGGCACGGGTTGGCTCCTCCGGTCGGATGCGCGAGTGGAGAATGGGTGAGGAGAGACGGAGAGAAAAGAGGGTAAGGGAAGAAAGGAGAGTAACGTTCTCCTGGGCCTGACAACGCCACGACGACGACTCCCGGTTCCGGAGCTTTTTACCCTCGCTGCTGCTGACACATTTCTTGATTTTCAGAACAATGGCGCCATGCGGCAAGGAGGGTGTGTAAGACCGCGTGGTAAACAAGGTAAAGTACACGTACCTGGCAAGTAAGTACATGAAGCCGACTGGAGCGGCGCGGCACGACGCGACGCTGTGGCGACGGCGGCGTGGCGATTCGAAATGCGCATCGCGTACCGTCACGCCGTTCCCCCGGCGCTCGTAGAATCGAACGCGGTGGTGGTCTCGCGAAAATCCGCGGAGAAAAGTACAAGCAGAGGGATGCCTTGTGCAGAGACACCGCTACGGAAAGGAAAGCTTGGTTTTTTTCAAATGCGTGAGCAAAAGGATCTTCCCGGATTCCTTTTACGTTTCTCGTATCTAAATCGAGGTCCTTTGAATATACCCAACTTAAGAGGGAAATAACGTTCAGGGAGTATTGAAGTCATCGAGAGGTTGGAAATATTTATCAACATTATTTGAATTCGGACGATGGCAGCGCCTACGATAGTATAATCGTATGTGGAGTGTGTTTGCGAGCATTCCCTTTGACTCGCTTTGGGAGCCGGTATGTCTTTCTCATTGGTAATTTTCGACGTCAGCGAGGTGGAATTCTAATGGTGCGCCGATTTTAATTAGATTAGAGCTAATTAGATTGTTATGTTGTGTGTTCAATGTTCATGTAAGCGCAGTTAAATTTCGCGCAATTAATTGTTTAGGTATGAATCCAATAGAAACGTCTTTTTGGAAAGCCAGTGGGTTTGTATTGTTAATGTTGTTTGTATTGTTAACCGAACTAATTACGTTAGCTCTCATTTTTCGACTGCGTAAATACGGTCAATTAGATTTCGTAGCGAAATTAATAAATCGAAGAATTACGATCGGCTAAGATTCGGACATGCGATATGAGAGAGATGAAGAGTATTGCATCCATCGCGCAAAATATAGACAAAACCGACAACGCGCTCCGTGTGCACTTTATCTCAGAATTGACGAGTTCCGGGAGGATAATAAGAGAAAGACGAAGTAGAGAAAGAGAGGCTGAAGGATATAGTAGGAAGAAAGGGAAGAAAGAGCGACACAGACGTCTCATTCTGGCTAGACGGTGGACGGACCCATCCGCAAGAGACTTCTGCAAGCGAAGGGATGAACTAGCGTCGGATGATTATTTCGTGGATCTCCGGGATTGAATCCGCATTGGAGGGTGCTTGAGGGTGCGTCCAGGCCCGTCCTTCGAGAATGAGAGTCCGTCGGCTTTTCATCCGATACGACCTTCCAGCATCCGACTGCGACCGCCACTCCTGCGAGCGCAGGGAGGTGTCACAAGCCAGTCCGATGCCGCCGACGCTCACTCCACCCCTCGACCACCCTTCTCGCAAGCTTGCCTCGAAGAAGCTCTTTATCTAACCGCGAATAATCGGACAATTTTCCACGTCACCGCGTTCGCTCGTCTTGCGACAAGCACTTGCCGTGTCTGGCCCCTGCTTTTGCTAGAAGCAAAAGGGAATCGAGAATGCCGAGAGGTTATCGCGACAGTCATCGTAAATTACGTACTATGAGCTCACGATCACTCGAAAAGCTATCGAGAAAAGTTTTATGTGTATAAATATATATAACGAGTAAATTTTTTGAAATATTATTATATAAATTTTTAATCAATTATATGTAAATTATTAAAAAGAAACATATTAAAATGCGTATTTTATAACTTTAAATTAAAAAAATACCAGAGAAAGAGATCTAGAATATGTATAAAACATTTTACTTAAAACTCTACTTTTACTTCTAAATCCAGATATAGTATGTTGCGCTCACATTTCCCCGATAAACGATCGTTAAAGAAGCACGAAATATATCTCGGTAGGCGACTAGGAAAGTTTTCTATGTCGTTGATGCGGATTCGATGTCGGGCGAGACGCGACCCAAATTTTAATCAG
This sequence comes from Pseudomyrmex cubaensis, assembly GCA_014825685.1. Classification (NCBI taxonomy): domain Eukaryota; kingdom Metazoa; phylum Arthropoda; class Insecta; order Hymenoptera; family Formicidae; genus Pseudomyrmex; species Pseudomyrmex cubaensis. The sequence continues at coordinate 11,489 of QVOA01023671.1, forward strand.
CCTCCGCGAGAGTATCTTCGCATTCTCTGCCCTAGTTTCGGAGTGCGGATCTACGTTCCGGAATGTCAGGGTGAATCAGTCAGGGGGTCGAAAGACGCGGCGCGATTCTATTTAGCGGCACGTCGTTTGACGGGGTTTATTGGGGGTGCAACAGGTCGGGTTAGACTGGAGTGTGTTCTCTCACCACCATCATTAGTCAACGTCACCACCCGACTCTCTCTCTGTGTACCTACCACCACGCTCTACTCCGTTCTCTCTATTCCCTCTCGTCCTCTCCTACTATCTTTCTCTCTTCTCTCTCTCTCTCTCTCTCTCTCTCTCTCTCTCTCTCTGCGTCTGTCTCTTTCTGTATCTATTACCGGTATAACGTCGACTACTAAATCGCCCGGCGCCTCCACCAGCCGCTCGGTCATGCGTGCGGCTTCACCTCGGAATCGCGGAAACGTTTCGTAACGGTTCGTTCAACTGTTTCACCGACGCCATTCCGACTGTAAAACAAGATCGCGTAGACGTACGAACTTGTGTTTCTTGCCTTTAATTGAAATCTATGAATACGTTTATAATTAAAAGTTAATACAATAAAACTTGGAAATTGCATGTTAAACACGTAAGAAAATTATCATACGTTAAAATTTTTATATTACTATCTGTTACATCATGCACAAACAATATGTTGATAAAAACTATTTATACAAGTTTATTAGCAAACAAATCGGAATCGAATAGAATGCAAATTCTTTGATAGACAAATCCCGTAATGCGTCCGAAACGGCACACAGAGCTCGCACTTCGCAAACGCGATACCGAAACGTCTCACCAGACACGCGCGCGATTGTTAAACCATGCGCCGGATATCGTAACACCGGAAAAGCAGTAACAACGATACCACGGGCCTTTCCCCTACGCGTCGGATCGCATAATCCCGGTAGGATCATCCTATTGTTGTTAGCTCACGTGTGGATACGAGCTTTGGAGTTCACAAGCAGAAGCCATACCGCCGACTCCCTTTCCTCTCCCAGCCATATTTCCCGCGGTTCCTCTATCTTTCTCTCTCTTTCTCTCGCTCTCACTCTCTCTCTCTCTCTCTCTCTCCTCTCTCTCTCTCTCTCTCTCACTCTGACTCCGGGTAAGTATAAGCTCTTTCCAACAAATCCACCACCTCATTTAGTGCCACACCGGAGATTAGCGCGAAAGCCTTCTTCTTGTGTCGCGCAACACGTCTGACCACGTATACACGCGCGCTACTGTATGCTAATTCTTCGCGGCCGCCTGTAATAACCGGGACACATTCTAATTTTCCCGCGCACAAAACCAGTCGGCTGCGAGAGCGGCGACGTTTACTTCTTAAACTTTCCGTGAATGTACTTTCCTATTATTCCCTCATGCATCCCGGCTTTTCAGTTTGTTTCCATGTTAGCAACGCGGAGCATTTCACGAGACAAAAACCAAAACCTAGATTTTCAAAAAATATATGATAAGCCAGGCAGTGGGCGCGCGCGCATACACTAATGTATTTAAAGAATTTAAATATAAGCGGACTCCAACATTGTTAATCCGATCACCATTGTATTACTCATTTTCGCCAAAATGCAAAGGTCGTAATTCGTACGACTATCGAGAGAATCAATACGCGAGAACTCGTCACCATGCGTGCACAGTACAAATATAATTGTATTTTGTCGAATTGTTCGCGTATTATAAAATACCTGTTTTTTAATTTGCTCGTTAGAGCTGGTTTATTGGCAAAATATTGAGCTCAATGGATTAACAGCTTTGAAAAAAGTGACAAACATTATACAAAAGGGAGTTGACCGCATACTTAGTGCACATTAATAATAAAACGCTAATTTTCTTTCGATCCTGCTATTTAGAAGTGAATTGAACACAAAACACAAAGTATTGACTTTATAATTAGAAATCAATAAATTTATCATTTGCTACACAATTTCGTCATGAAATACCTTTTAACACGTCATGTTGTACACAATGTCGCTCTTTTTAAAGCAAGAAAATTTTCGTTAATGTATTAAGCTGATACCTTTGATTTCTCGGACCGACGTGCGGATTTGCACAGCCAGGCTTCGTAAAGTCAAGTAATTCCGGCATGTTCCTCGTGATCGGATTGAGCTAGCCCCGGTGCAGGAAGGTTGAAAGCCGCTGTCAACATCTCTCAGTGGACAGCGCTGTCTGGCCCGTAAACCTTGTTATCAACCACCGGCCATTAGGGGTCCAAGGCGACAAAATGCCGAGCAAAGTGCCATCTTTCCCGAATAATTACGCTCCACATTGTCGATGCTACCGCGGCCCACGTACCTTCCTTATCCCGCTTGCTTGAATTAGGAACACGGGGAGCTTAACGATTTCAATTGAGGGCGTTACCAACGCTTTCTCAAAGCGCGCGCGTGAATTAAAATGCGCTTAAAAGCGCGCGCGTCCTTAAAAGCGTGCATAAACAGAACGGCGATAATGCAATGTATTTTCGAGACACATCCGGCGGGAGCCGCCGCGGATAAACATTTTCGAAAGCACGCACTTTAAACACAAGAAGAATCGTATCTCTCGACTTTATCTTCAACGCAGTACTTCTTCTGTAAAATTGTAGACCAATAGCTTTTTTCTGCAACAATCTCTAAAAACATTGATTCTTATATTTTATATAAAATGTTTTATTCTTGTTTATAAAATTCACGCTAATTTTAATAATTGATATCTATTTGTTTAAAAGAACTAAGACAATATTTGAAGATATGTTGTAGGTACTCGTTATTGTCTGTCCATATCACGTGTGAGAGAGAGTTTTCAATACGTTGTTGGCAATAACGTGCAGATAATGAGACTACGCAAATATATAAATTGGGACATAATATTTTGAGGGTTGCCGCGCGTTGTTTGAGGGTGGCTCGCGCCACTGGCGGCGACTGCGACTGCAGCGCGAGGGGGTGGCGGATGGGAACAAGGGGTGCAAACGCCTGTCGACCCATCGCTCATACCACGTTTCTCGTACACACGCTGATCTAGTTGTATTTATGCCGGCAGTGAATCACGTCGAAGGTTTGATTTGTCGATGGCTTTTATGGACGGGAATTAACGCGTGCAGCGCTTCGCATTTTGTTACTGCAAATGCTCACCACCCTCTCCCCGTGTGCCTCTGTCCGATCCCACTCGTCCGTTCCCATCCTCTTTCGGCCACTCCAACATTTCCGAATGACCGGTAGTCGCTCGATGATTTGTACTTCCACTTTGCCAATTTTTTAATGCGGAAACAGCGGTCGAGCGAGCGTCGCTACTGCGTTGCTTTTTTCATCGCTCGATCAATAATGATTTAAATTATTTTTTTGAGCAAGCGGAGATGGCGAATTTCACGACATGGAATGTATAATTATTAATTAAAAAAGATATGTAAAACAACAAGAAAAGAAAAAAAGAAAAGTTGTTTATACAAGAGTTTGAATATGTTAATGCACAGTACAAATGAAAACTCAATTTGATAATCATATTAGAATTTTTTATTGACTTTGCGTACTTTTAAGAATAAAATCTAAAAACACATCATGCATGTTTTCTTACCATTTGTTTCGTAGTGATGTATAGAACACTTTAATTTATAACTCTTGCTAACTAATTAAAAAAATCTATAGCACTTTCCTTTCCAAATTGTTCTTATCGGTAGCTATCATTTAGATTTTCCGACTCTTTTTTCTCGAACAAACGGTCATTTTCACATTCTTATCACCGCGACAAGTATCCCTCCCCTCCTCGAAAGGTCATAGAGGAGGTCGCGTTTAAGCTTCGAAAAGCCCCGAAAGAGACAAGAGTGCCGGACGATGTTCGTCTCTTTGTCCATCGTGGGTCAGAGTCTTCTCCGCACCCTTACTATGCACATCGAAGGGACTCGTAAAACCAAGTGGGGTGGAATAACAATAAACTATCCTTATAAATCCCGACCGGAGACATCGAGCGATTTCGATAGCACAGCCGATTATCTTGGGAAATACGTTTTCTTTCTCGAGACAGACATTGTAAGGTTATCGAGATAAACGAAAAAGTTTAAATAAATAAACGAGGAATAATTTGTTTATCATTTGCGTGTCTCATTTCCTCACTTTTGTTGCTAACGAAAGCGAATAATATCCTTTATTATAACAAAACTGATTACGTTTATAGAATTTTCAATTGATATTTGCTGTACCTACATCACTTTTCTTTGAAAATATCGCGTATCTCCCTCCTCAGCTATAATTTTTTCTTCGTAAACATATTTTTTACTATAAAAACAATACGTACGTATGTAAAATATAATAGTAATATTATTTATTGTTTGTTCTGTTCTCTTCATAATTTGAGAAAATAACTTTTCATAAATTGTACTTTATAAATCTTTGAATGTATGTAATTCATTGCTTTCATAACACAAACGGAATGTGTAAAAAAGCATGCATAGAAAAGTCTGCTTACTTGGCACCCTCGTTGCTCACGGCGAGTTATAGTTGTACGAGCAAACGAATCGCGCGAGAGTGCCGTGTGCTTGATTTCCATCTGTTAGTCGAAGCTGGCGGCCCTGCGGAGGGAAATAAAATAATCGACGTCGCGTCAGTTTCGATCGAGCCGGCCTCGGTACCCCAGACCATCCGCCCATCGAGAGCCGCCGCCACCGCCACCACCCCTCGCGAATAGTTCGGAGATATAATATGCGGTGCTCACGGTGATTTATAGGCGCGTGATATTTCGATACAATGGCAGCAGTGGTGGCGACGGTGGTGGTGGTGGAAACCGTGGAAAGGGGGTGGAAGCAGAGGATCGCGGCAGGAATGGGAGACAGAGAGAGAACCAAGGGAGAGAGGGTGGCTTCGGGCTGAGAGGTTACCAATGTGTGTCGAGCTTGCAAAATGAATGCCCGCGTTTCTTGCTCCGTGGACTCTATCACGTTGCTACCATACACGCCCCGCCTGCTGCTTGGCTGCTGGCAGAGGGGTGTGCGGGTCGAGAAGGAGGGCTCCGAGGTAGGAGAAGGCTCTCACTTATCTTGTGGTCCGTAAATAATAAAAATATAGACATTACGCGACCGTATATCAAAGCGGCTGCGTTCGGTTCACTTTGCGTTTAAGATAAATTCACCCGCCATGGCACGAACCTATCCCGAAAAGCGGGTCCGCGGAAGTGAATTAGATGAGAAGTGGAAGGAGGCGAAGGTCGTGGAAAAAAATGTAAACTGCCCGCAGGCCCTGCACCAATATCAATTCTCGTCTCGTCGTTGGCGTTTCTCCCGCGATAATGCTCTGCCTCGATTTGCGCGCGCGGTCGATCGAATCGGAAACTTTACGAGAGTTAATTTGCACGACGAGGTCGAATTGACGGGGTCGACGGCGATGCGTCGATATTACTTGGTCGGTCGTTTTATCGGCCTAACAATAACCCGTTAATCTGTCTCTCTGTGTCTTGCAGCCGGACAGTTCCTATAACCTAGATGCAACAACTCGCGCGAGACGTAGCTACAAAGAACTCAATTATTGGGCCGAGCGACGTGGGTCCGATGAAATTGTCAAGATCAGGGAAAAAAGGACAACGTCGGCAGCACGGCGGTCTATATATCGAGCCTTGAAGAATCGCCATGGACTTTTTTTAACGTTACGTCAACCAGAAGACCGACGTCGTATCTGATACAAATAATTCTTTATCGACTTCCGTGAGGCAGCAGCCTATATTTGCGGGGCATGATCATAGATATCGTACAAGTTGTAACTCTCTATAGAAATAAACGATCGGTATTAAAATCTTGTTTTTAAGACTCCTTAATAACATAGTAATTTATCCTAGATGCAATCAGATAGATTATTAAATGCAACATTTTTTACATTCTACTCAACAAATACTAAAATAAAAACAATTCAACAAAAAGTAAACTGCGGCGTATTATTACTTAATGAGGGTCTAGTAAGACTAAATACGAATGTAGAAAGTAAGTCGATAGTAAATGTTATTTTCCGTCTCTGTTCCAGAGAAAGCGAGCAAAGATAAATGAAGCAGTTCAATATCCTCGATAGATCTGATCTAACAAGTCGGATAAAGATGGACAGCTTCTTCTGTTCTGAAGAAGGACATCGGGTCGCGCGAATGTGCGTTCTATTCTTTATTTTACGTCCGGGTGGAAGTCAATCGAAGAGACATCGCGTCATGTACGTTGCGACGTGCGAGCGGCAAAGGCATCGGCAGTCCGCAGTCGCTTTATAAACTATTCCTGTTGTCTCCTTGGGTATTATTCCGCGTGCTGATTTATCGGCGCCATTAATTAACGGGCGCGCCTTTATTCGTACGAAAGGGACGCACCTATTGCTCACCGGTTAGACGCCAATTCAGTGCCATTGTTCTTGCGTCGTTCACACACAGACACGTGCGCATCCGCGGGCAGACACAGCCTCGCGGACGCGCGTACATATGCACGGCACACACAGCCGGGCCGGTGAGAACGCGCGCGAGCGCGACGATAATTTTTCCGAGTGAAATAAAGTCAGGAAAAGCGCAAGCATCGGTGGAGAACGTTCCCCGAAAGGGTGGAAGAGAACGAAGGGAAGAATAGGAGAAGTCCGAAGTGGGCGGGCTCGCAAACGCCGTGAGAAATATTTTTCCACCCGCGAAACAGCCTTCGCCTCCATCCTCCTCCTCCTCCTGTTTCTCGGCTTGCCTAGGCGTGTGAACACTCCTTTTGAAATAATGCTTCGGATATGGCGACGATACGAATAAATCGCGGAGCCAAGACTATGTGGAAAGGGCAGCGAGAGGCAGCGAGCGGCGCAACGGGACGTGGAGCGAGACAAAAAAAAAAGGACGAAAGACTCGAAGAATCGCTTTTAAATCGATAATGGCACGAGGACATATCCTATGCAACCCTTCTTACAAATCTTCAGCTACGTGCAAAAAGTAGCAGCGTGCGCGTTAATATATCGTATTTTATATTTTAAAATGCAATAATAAAGTATGACAGAACGCATAATGACAAATGTCTAACTTTTACTATATTTTGCACATCGAAAATCAAAAAGAGCTACAGCTTTCGACTTGTGCACGAAAATGGCACGTTTGACCTCATACCGAAACGTAATGATTTTTCCGTTCTCCTTCCATCTCTTCTGCATGAGCATTTCGCCGGGGAAGAAGAACACTCGCAGCCGGCTAATTAAATATGGATGGCGATATCCAGCTGAAGAGAGAGAGCCGACGGGGAGCGAGCGGCGTTAACCCTTTTCGCGGCAATTAGCACGGGAGCCTCGTTTACTCCTGTTCACGAGGCGGAAGCCGGCTGGATTATTTCATCCCACGTAATATCGCGTTGTAATGTTCGTTGCCGGGTGTTTGAAATTGTTTGCCCTGGCGCCTTCTTCAGCGGCGTCGCGTCTCTCGTTTGCCGTGTCCTACAACGCGCAGACGTTTGTCATTTCCTGCTTCTTTCTGTTACCGATCGCATGATCCTTCGAATTTTGCAAAGTTTTTGATAAGCAGATAAATTCATATAATGTGTTTCAACAATAGGAAGCAATTTATTTCTTTAAACAATAAATAAATTTTACGAGATTTCAGTTTGATATTTAACAAGATTTTAACTTGCATTCCAAAAAAAAAGTTTTTAACTTGAATTTAAAAAACTAATTAACTCTTGTAATGTGTTAATTTAAAGAGAAAATTTCGTTATATGTTATACAAATATTATATTTGTCATTTCTCTAAAACTCATAAATAAATGTTTTTATTTCTTTGAATTTCTGATTAAAAAAATCGTAGCGAAAGTTAATTAATTGTTTGTCTAAATCACGTGCAGTTTATAAAACGGCTGAACAAATTAGCGAAAGTGTCCAGATAGGATTTATCTCTTTTGCGTGTTAACACGCGGATTTGAACTAAACATTGTAATGTATAATCGGACCTCGCGTGCATTCGACGCGAGAAAGTATCACCGGCTCACGCGACAGCGGACGTTTTTATAGAAAATTATTGGTAGGCGCCGACAGGGCAATATATATTTTTTATTGTTTTATCTGTCGCACGCGCGCGCACGCAGAGTCACACGTAAACTTTGGATGTCCGATGGAACTGTATTCTGTCTCTCTGCTTGTCCATCAGCTTTCTGTCAAAGGTACGTACACGAGCGCGCACGGTATCGGCCGATATAATGATAGTTCACTGAAATTTTCCGCGCATTATTCGAGACGTAACACATGCTCGTTGTAGCGCGTAATTCGTCCGGACCGGTGGTTGACAGGTGACAGGTCTGACGCGAGCGAGCACGTGACATCTGTCAACTGTGAATGTTTCGAGCGCTGACGGGCGCGTGCTGAACGCCGGGTGACGTTGTTATCGCGTCGACAGTGCCGAACGACCTAATGAGGTTCGATGGAGAGCGGGAAAAAGAAGGAAACAAATAAATCCACAGTGATAAGGCAAAATCGAGCGGCGCGACGAGAGCCGGCCGACCCGGATTTTCAGAGTGATATTTCCGCTGTGCGTTACGTCGTGTTCGAGAGAGTGAGAGAGTATGACCAAATCAGTGCTAAACGAGTAAATTTTGCGGCGACCAGGCAAAAGCGAATATATTTCACGCTACGTGACGTTGGATATCATAGAATATCGTATTACACATTTTATTCGCTTCTTAAATTTTAAAAAACTTTCATAGTTTTAAAACAGCGAAATATTTTTTTTCCAAATTATATAATAGATTCAGAAAAAGATTGTTTTTATCCAAGAAAAACCTTTTTTTTTCAACATCATTCATAACAAATTCTAATTTTTCAATATTACATGTTTTCACACGAGAAATATATCAAATGTCTGAAATTGAGTTTTTATTAAAATTACATTCGATTAAATGCATAGCAGAAAGTAATACGGTAACGAATTTACGTTTTTTAACGTGTGAATAAAACAGAAGAAATGATACGTTTGTGTGATTTTGTTACCGAGATAGACAACCGTATCAATTTAAACGAAGAATGGTACGTATGACAACAGCCTGATTCTTCTTCTCTGGCATATCCATTGATTCGAGTGCTGGAATTGACCAGCTGCGTTTACGCACTTCGAGTGCGTGCACATGGAGGGTCGCGGAAAAAATGCATAGGGAATGTAAACGCTTCGTGGAACTGGGGTGTGAATGGAGAAGGGATAGGGGAGTGTACACCACATACAAGAGGCAACAAAGGGGTGAAGGCGCGGGCAGGAAGAGAAAGAGAGAAAGAGAGAAAGAGAAAGAGAGAGGGAAAGAAGAGGGAAGAAAAGAGAGGAAAAGAGAGAGAACCGTTATTTGTCACGGTAAGCGGCCTTTCTCGCAGTATTATTTCCCGCAAAGTGTTATTAACTGCGCTCATATTTCGCCTTTTTCTACCGCTTCCTTGTTGCTCCTTTTTCCCTTTCGTTCTGTCGCTGCTCCTTTTTTGTTTTTAATCGTTAATAGCGCCCGTTCATTTCGGCGCTTAAGCGCCCGGCGTCACGCGTAGTTATTTAGCTGAAATTTTAGTGCGGCCATGCGCTATATATATACATACACTTTTCCACGACTCCGGACATTGCCGCGCAGGGTGTCCCGGAATCGGTACCAAACCGAGGACTCCGGCGATTCTTCACGAGAGAGAAATAAAACAGAAGCGTAACGGTTCTTCGATTCGCATGACGATGCGCTCCTCTCTCTCTCTCTCTCTCTCCTTTTTCCACAAGCCACCATTTTTTCGAGATCAGCAGTTAACCTGTCAACGATGGACCGCTTAATGCCGCAATGAGAACGCGACCTGAAAGTTAAAGGAAAAGCGTGAAAGAAAAAGTAAAGTCTCCTCGGAATCCTCGCCGGTGATGATAAATGATCCGCACATCAGCCGGAAAATGCGGGCGTGCTCTGCTGACTGAATCAAACCACTATCAATCACCGACTCGCTATGCGCCTAGCTCCGTGGCAACGTGGTGCCACGGTAATTCGTGTGTAGACGTTCTTAACGCGCCTCACTAAAAACGTAGTTTTCCGCATTAAGACTCGTTTCATTTGTCACCTCGTTTCACGGAAGTTCGCCCACTTCTCGACAAAAAACTGATAGCTGTACAATTGGTCTCTTACAATCTTGTAAGTTTATTATAGCTTTGGTAGCCGGAACTTAGAATAGTCTTTTATATATTAAATATTTATGTATGAAAAACTCATCTGATTAAAAAATTTAATCAGATTTAATTTTGTCAACTTTCTAGAATAAAAAAAGAACATGCATTCTATATATAGAAAAAAATAGTTATCTATTCTTCGTTTTCCAAAATATAACTGATATTTTAAATGTTATTTTTAAAAATGTTTTACCAATCGAGAGTTACGTGCTTACGATGAAAATTTATCAATTTTCCGTGCGAATATTACATTATGAATAATTATCACTGGCAATATTTATCCTTTTCGGGGGCACCACTCTGATCGCAGTCACGCTAGCCGGTTGACCACTATCGCGACACGCAGACGACAACCGCCGTCCACATCGTCAAATTTCGGATAATTGGTTGGCACGATGATAACGAACGAAACGGGAGACGGCCGTCCGGTTAACTAGCGGCCGATGCTCATTAATCATAATCGCCAATTTGTCAAATTAAACTACATAATTTTACGAGCTGGCGCAATAAACATGCACTTATGCCTGTTCCAATTATGTCGACCGATCGAGTAGTCGGTCCTCGATGCACCCCTCGAGCGCCGTCGCGCGTCGAAACGACGCCAACGAAAAATCGATCGAGGGCGAACGTAATCCGGGCTCGCGATCGAGCGTTATTGAACGGCGGAATCACTTGTACTCGTCGGCGAAAGAGAACAGAGAGAGAGAGAAAGAGAGACTGAATTCTCTCGCCGAAGAGAGGATCGGAGCAAAATGACGTCACGGTTGGCCATCTTCCTGTCCGACCCATTCGCGGGAATAATCCCCTTTAACTGGCACGAAAGTAATAGGTGGCGCACGACGCGAGAGAGAGAGAGAGAGAGAGAGAGAGAAACGTCGGCACACAAGTGCTGCCTTTTTTGTTCTAATAAACATTTGTTTCTTCAGCACGTGGCATCGTAACGCCACGACGACGAGAGAGATAGAAAGAGAAGGTGTTCCGAAGATGAGAGAAGCAGAGGGAAAGCAGAACTGGGGAAACGCTTCGCGCGGGAGAGGGTGGGCGCTCTCGCGGGCGCGGTGTAAGTAATTAACGACACGTTTATACGATATCGTTTGCGAGAGGGCTGCGGTGGCCGGGCACCAATGAAGAACCCCGCTAATAGGAAGTGCTAACGGTGATATTCCCGAATGCGTTCCCGCGCGCTCGAGAGTCGTTCCGACCCTCTCCTCATTTCCCCCTCGTCTCGCGGCCGCTCAGCTCACTGTAATTCTTCCATTAATTTTTGCTGAGCTCAAGGCTAGTTAATATGCATTAAAAAGGGTTAATAAAAGTAGCGGTGGGAGAGGTGGGAATACCGTGGTGTCAGTACAGAAAAGGGGTGAGATATACTCATAAAAGGATGTCGGTCTTCTTCGTAGCTTCGATTATCAATCAAGGTAACAAAGAGCAAAGCGTATTTCAACGTATACGGCATTATGGACCCAGAAGCACGATAGTGTCGGTCGCTAAGAGTTTTCTGTTTGCGCTCTGAGAGATATCGCTCTCGTGACCGCGCACGGATTCTCGACGTCGCGCGCGCATATTTATCGCCGAAAAATGCAAAGGGGCCAGGATGAGAATACTCACTGGTGGTGCGGTGCGGGCGTCGCGCGGACAAAGCGACCCAGGCGAAAGAGGGAACCGATATTTCGAGGCGGAAGCGTCGTTTTCGAGTCGTCGTGCCATTGTTCGCCGTGGGAATAATAATTGGTCTCCCCGGTAATCCTGGTAGGACGGCGAGGTGGCTGGTGCGGTTCAGGGTTCGCCAGTAGAAGCCGACGACGGTGCAGAAGGAAGAGCGACGAGCGGGGGTCATCGGTGGTAAAAGGGAGAAAGCGGGGATCTGCATGGGAGAGGCGAGACGAAGCAGAAGGAGGGCGGATAAAGGGGGTGGAGAGCTGGTTTCTGGCTACGGATAGTCGCAAATCACTTTAACTGCGCGAGGAGCAGTTTGGAGCCGCTAATGGCGTCAAGTGTCTCAGATACCGCGGCTTCGGGGTCGTCCGGCCGGTCGTCGACGAGCCGGTGTTCTCCACCAAGGACGAAGACATCGAGAACGCACATCCGGTGGCTTGGAAATCATGTGGCACACATTTTATTATTACTGACTTACAGAAGATGCTGAATTTGCTTCGCATATTTTTTATTCTTCTAACTCGATCAAGATATAAGATATTTAATAATGCTGATTTGATCGATTAATCTATGTTATTAATTAATTTATTAAAGACAGTATATAATATATAATACAGTATATAATATGTAAGTAAAACAATAATTTTGCAATTTTACAATAAAATTTAAATATGCATGAATAAATGTACATATGTATTGTATAAAAAAATAATCTTGATATAAAAAACAATTTTAAGAGACGATCGATCAGAGTCCAATAACATCATTTGCACACTCTTGTCAAAAATTGACGGTACAAGATTTTGAGCGCTTGGTTTTTCAGTGATGTCGCAGCGACGGTAGCGCACGCGGTTTCCTACGAAGATTGTCGGTTTTCAAAGGGTGGTAAAACGGCCGCTTGGAAGGGCTGCTATGACGGTACCGCGTTTAATGTCCGAGCGAACGGCGGCCCGTCCTCATACACAGCGGGTAGTGTCCGCCATCCGTTACATCTATAAATCTAAGATAACAATATTGCCACCACCACCATCACCGAGCAGCACCACTACCATCGCTATCGCCGGCATCGCCGTCGCCACCGCTTCTACCCTGTGCTAGGGGGACCTGTAATGAATGTTTGTTCAGCGACCATTAGCGCTGCGCCCAGGATAGTACATCGTACCGGGCCCCGCAAAACCATTTCACACACATGGGGACACACCGCGGTACCGCTCGTCCCGATGACGTTCGAGCTCGCAATCTAAAGTTCGTCAGAATTTTGAAGCTATTGTGAATTTACTTACGAGAGTAGCAAATTTTATTCTTTTCTTTCCAGTTAAAGAGTTTATCACTAAAACAGTGTACGATTTTTTTTTAAATTCAGGTACTCAGTTATATGTATATAGGAATACTTATTTAATTTTTATTTCTTTTTATATGTACAATCTGTGGTTACTGCTCTCGAAATGTTCAATTTCAATGTTTTCAATATATATATGTATGTATATACACACATATAACACAAAAGAAGAGAGAGAGAAAAAGAAAAAATAAACACAATTGATTAAATTTAGTGGTAGTTTATCTGAATTTTTGAACATATTACATGTGTAGAATATGAATACAGAAATAGATGAGTTAAATATCTCAAATTTTATAGTAAATCTAGCTTTTGACAACTATATTGACTTGAAATTTAATAACAAGTTCTATCGTGATGATCTGCGATGCATAAGTGTTATTATATGTACATAAATAATATTTGTAAAGTTTCATACTTAATGACCAAATATTACGGATCGTGTATTCCAAATGTAATCTAGCGTTTATAATTCATCGAATCAGACGTGCAGATTTTGTTGTTAATTAAATCAGACACACTATTGAACATGTTCGGAGAACAATCGAGAAAGTTTTTTTTTTATCACCAATTCAGAGCAGCGCGCGTCAACCTTCTTTATAACGAAAAAAAATGCGAATGCTCGGATTCATTCAGTCGAGTTTATTTGGAAAATCGCGGTTTCGCGTTTTACACGACACATAGTGAGCTTTTCGAGTTTGCCATCGTATATACGGAATGTATTAGTAACTCGCACATTCATGTAATCGACACTGACCCGTGTGCATCTATACCGGACGGTCGGTAGCCCTACGGGTATTTTTGGCAATAAAAAGAGCACGTATAAAAATGCTCTGTGACCGGTGCGCACAGGTGTGAGTGAGCGGAGGAGGGGACGCGCGGCAACGGGCTGAAATCGACATCAGCGGCCAGCGCAAAATTTATTTATTATTTTTGTCGTGCAATTTTGTATCGTGCCCAACTGCGGTGAAATTAAATTATTATTTTGCCGGTATAAATCATCGGTCGTTCGAGAGAGGGATGACCAATGAGTGAGTGAGAGAGAGAGATAAAAGAGAGGCTAAAAGAGAAGGAGGACAGGAGCGGTCAGAGGGTAGAGGATGAGCAGTGAGAGAAAGAGATCGCGGAGAGGAGAGCAGAGAGAAGGAGAGAGACAGAGCGGAATGGTTCGCTTTAAATCCCCGCAAATGAATATTTATATTTTCCATTGAATTACTCTTTCGGGGCGGCATAATACGCGTGAAATTGAAATATATTCGATAAATTATTTTATCGAGCGACGGCACGGCTAATCGGCGTTATATTCTGCAGAAAATCCGGCGCTGCTGTAGCGGCCGAATTTTACGATGGCTGGGTCACGTCCGACCTTCGCAGCGAGAGGAACGGCTACATCCGTGCGAACGTCGTGTTGTGATACGCGAATCTGGAAACGCGAATTGTATAACATAAAACGGGAGATTATCTTCGAGCGAATCTGTGAAACGCGTCATGTTGAACATTTGCTAAAATGTTTACTAATGTGTGTACTCGAAGAATATTAGTTGCAATTTATCCGAATTGTTATTAATTCGAGCTTGCTCGTACGTCTTTTATATTTAATACCTAATATCGTTTAAGGCTTATTGCTATATTTATGTTTTCTTTGAATATGTTCTCGAGCTTTTATCTAAAAAGTAATAAATAATTTATCTCGATACCAATTAACTTCATTCTTTTGTCACTTACATATATCAGACTGCATTTTAATTAGTTATATTTTTCTCATCGGTCAACCACAACAAGATTCTTTACCACGCGTGCATATTACCCAGACCGCATTGTAATCAAAGGCGCGATTTTGTTTCCCCATTAGCGGCCGACGCAATGAATCGGCTGGCGAAATAATCGGAACGCGGCCATCCCGCGATCGACGTTCATGCACGCGAGAATGATTGCGCTCCGTAATTCTATGTAAAAGCCCATTCCGCGATTTCGTAATTCGAAATAATTATCAGTACGCATTGCGACGGCCATTATCGCGGACAAACAGTTTTATATCGTAAACAGGCGCCATTAACAAAGAAGAATTGTTCGCAGTTTCGATGTGCTCAGCAACAAAAGCGCGGCCAATGTAACTGCCGCTAATAACGAACCACGCAGATTAATTTCGCAACGAGCATTGTGGTTTTCGCACTCGACCGCAGCTCAATCTGCGACTGCACTCGCGGCGATATGTTCCGTTCTCTATTGCTCTCGTCCACCTTTTCGTCATCTTGTCCTCTGCTTATATCTTCTCAGTTTTCACGGAAAGGGAAGGAGCGTCTCGAACGTCTCACAGAGAGAGAGAGAGAGAGAAAGAGAGAGAGCGGGAGCTGAAAATTGAGATTCACCATATTAGGGACGTAACCGCACTTTATTGGCCACGGAGTCTGCACGGCTGATACAGCCGCGTAATATTCCGTAATAACAATGATTTGGTGTGCAGGGCTGCTGGCAGTCTTGCCTCTCCCTCAAATCTTCTCTCACTTACACGATCTTCGGACCCTCCTCTCTCCTAGTTTCTATCATACTTGCACTCATCGCTACTTCTGCCCTTCCCCTGTTTCTCCCTCGTTCATCCCTATGTTGAGTCCGCTCGACACACCAGCCTGCAAAACTATGGTAGCGAACGGTGAGAGGAACGGAGATAGGGACGGCATGAGGGAGAGCTTGCGGTGCAAACGCTGGAGCAAACGAAACGCGGAACAGGGGGATGAGGTGAGACAGAGAGCAGAACCAGCCCACCGTGAGTTAAGCGTTTAATAAGCTTAATCACACGACAGATCTGTGAGATACAACTTGCTTCGCCTCGCCACCGAGCCAGCCGCCAACCCTTCCCGCGCGATCCTACTCCCCGCATCCCGTTCCCAGCAACTCCCGCCCGTTTTCATCCCTGCTGTACCATCTGCTGTTACTATTTTACCGGCGCGACGGTACTACCACTGCGCGCGGCTCGCTCCTACACAACCCGCGTGCTACCTCGTCCTATTAACGGGCGGCCTGTTTATTGCGACAGAATAACGGATCTACGAGATTATGCGAGAATCGCTGTGAGTTGCACGCTCGCTCATCAATTGCTTCAACAGTATTAGTATTAATAATATTTAATATTACTTTTTTTTAAATGCAATATAAAAAGGCGAAAGTTATCAAAATATTAATATTCCGCTAAATATGCATATTTGCTGTTTGTGGATAAAATTTTACATATAGGATATTGTTTTCCCTAAACAAAGGAAAACTGTGAGGCAGTATATATATATATATATATATTGTCGCGCCGCCGCCGCCGCGTTACCGCGATTCCAAGAAATAACGAGACGTGCAGTGGAACAGTGAACACACTTTATTATTACATACAAGAAAACGTGCGGAAATACAGAAAGAACCGAAGCTTCTCGCCGCGCGTCCGG
>QVOA01023672.1:0-46667 GCA_014825685.1 Pseudomyrmex cubaensis
AGAATCGGCGGAATGAAGCCACGACCAATCACGAACGTTCCGACAGTTCCGCATTACGCACGTTCCGTACCATCTGACTTCTCCCTCAGGAAATTTAGTGAAACGTTTGAATCTTGCAATTTCTAAGCCCTAGACAACTTTAGGAAATACCCTAGATTGCGTGATAATCAGGGAATGTTCTGAATCGTTTGCTATTTTATGAAAGTAAAACTGGAGAGAAACCTGAGAGCGGCCATGCCGTTGTAGTTTCTTACGACGGTTTCAGCCGCTGGTTTTAGCCGTATTTCTACAAAAGTGGAACTCAAAGGCCGTTCTACATGAAACGCAAGACGCAGATCTCGTGAAATTGACCAATTGCGGAGTCAAATCAGCCAATCGACCAACGTGATTGATCAGGTGATCGATTCTGTATTAAGCAATGTAGTGAAAATTATAAAAGTGAGAGAATTTACTAAAAAATCTATGATCTTATTGGTCAACAATTAGTAAATTTGCTCACTTTTGTAATTTTCACTACATTGCATGGATACAGAATCGACCCCCAGTTCCACGAGACCTGGTGGTCGATTCTGTATCCATGCAATGTAGTGAAAATTACAAAAGTGAGCAAATTTACTAGTTGTTGACCAATAAGATCATAGATATTTTCACTACATTGCTTAATACAGAATCGATCACCTGCTACTTGCGTTTCATGTAGAACGGCCTTTGAGTTCCACTTTTGTAGAAATACGGCTAAAAGCAGCGGCTGAAACCGTCGTAAGAAACTACAATGGCATGGCCGCTCTCAGGCTTCTCTCTGTTATTATAATCCAGCGTCAACTTTGTGAACGAGACCTATTTTGACGCTAAAATGAGCGTCAGCGTGAAAAGGCGCCTTCATATTACAGGAACTCTTCGCAACTGGCGACGGGACAATTTCAACTCATTGTAAAATGGCCCTTAAGCAAGTTATGCCGCATGTAAAAGCAGCCTTAGGATTTGTTTAATGCAACTACCGTAAACTGGCTTAATTCTAGTGACAAGTTGGATGCTATTTTGGTCCGAAATTTGAGTTGTTTGTACTCTGAGAAAGTTTGTACTTAGAAGAATAGTAGTAACATACCGGAATATGTCGCGTTTTTTAACGCGTATTTGCGATACTTTGAAGCTAGCTAATACTAGCTCAAAAATAAGTGACAAAAAGGTAATTGCTGTTTTTGTTATTAACCGCGTTCAGCATTGCAAATCGAATATATAATATAATCTTTCTCTCGATTGTAAATAAACCTAATAAAGTAATCATATTGGACAAATAATTTCCTTGTTTTTAAGAAAGTTTCAATTTTTAGAGGTGTGTAACTGAACTTTTGGATTTGTATCAAAATGAAGATGCTGTGAAAGAGATATGTGAACATTCTGGAAGAGATGACTCGAAAAATATCTCCTGGTCGTACATCTTGCTTACAGCTCATAAATTGGTTGTGGATGTAAAAATCATAAACTATATTTTTTATAACTTGTATATTTGTTATAAATATTTACAAAAATAATTTACTTGTTAAGTCGTAAGAATAACTGCAAAAAGTAACGCAAACTATAATACAATGTTTGTTGAACTTTTACACTTGTGTTTTTTTAAATTAAAGGAAGCTGAAAGGCCTAGCAAGGAGACAGCTGCCAAGAATAATGAAAGAGAATCTCTTAGCAGTCTCGTGATCAATACCGTACATCATTCCAATGAGAATGTAAAAGCCAAAGAGATAGTCTCTATAATATTACAAATATTAGATTCGAGAATTTATATACACTATCAGGATACGTATTTAAGGATATTGGTTAAATATGTGTTGCCTAAGAGTTCGAATCATAATGATATTACAGCAGATCAGTGGCACGAGTTACTAAAAGTTTGCAGCAAACTGTACAGAAAAGCACATATTGAAAAACACATTGTTCTGAATGCGTTGCAGATGATTGTGGAATATTCTTTTTTCCACGCAAATGTTCTTTCTCACGTTAAGAATTTGCTGTTGTTTCTTGGTACGCTAAGGTGCATTCGTAATATACACACATTGCCGATAGAACGTAGGTATTACTGTATATAAAGAATTACTTTTGTTTTAGAAAATATTTTTTCGGAGGATCTAAAAAGAGGAAATGACGAACAACTGGCAGAATCCTTTTGCCGACTCGGTAGCGGTGTAAGCAGGCAAATTGTGACGGAATCCCATCTCGCGCTCTGTACATTTTCAGAGAACATTGCAAAGGATATCTTGCTTTTAAACAGCTCTGAAGAAAAATACAAATTGTTGCTGATCTTCCTGGAGATTCATCATTTTCAAAGTTCTAATGAGATACATTGTAGCAGTTCCGCTTGTGGCTCGAGCAAATGGAAAGACATTCTGCGCGGTATGTGGTCGCTTGTTCAAGAGAACTGCAAGCTAGATATACGATGGTACAGTTTTATTCAATTTGCCAGTGAAGGTATTAAACTTTGTCACTTTTATTAATAATTGTGAAAACAACGCAACACAAATAAACATGTAAAAATATTTCTGTATTTTGCAGTCGTCAAACAAATACAAGATAACACAATGAATTTTGCTTGCTCCCTTGATGTGAGTTCTCTCAGCAGTTCCTCTCAACCCAAGCGCAAGCGTACAATAGGTAGAATAGAAAATATCGTCGATTTTGTGACGGAAAGCAGTCCCGAAGAAGTGTGGCCTGTGCTGAGAATCTTAACGGAAACATTACGAAAATATCCGCAGTGCTTGAAGTCGGAAAATCTTGCGCCTTTGTTGCAACGGTTGACCGAAGTGGCTCAACCTCGAGACGAATCCGTTATGGATTACTTGTTTTGTCTGGCCGCAATATTAATGGAGAACAAAATGTTTAACGAGGAAAATACTCAGGATGCCACTATTTACTGGAACAAAATCTGGGATATGTTATTAAGGTGCGCACAAGTCCCATCATCTTTCAAACATTTTCGTCGAAGAACAAATTATATAAAATCAACAAAGTTATTATTATTGTAGGTCTCTAGAAGCGAATCAAAATGAGGAATCTGGCCATGTATTGATGCGTTGCTTTATAAAGCGCAATAAAATGCCGAACGCAAACGGCATTCTCAAGTTATACTTGATCAAGACAATCAATTGGACGCGGAACAGCGTGCTCACGCTGCGGCTATTGTGCGAGTGTGTTTCTCTGCAGGAATACGCGAGTACGCTGACGCTGACGGACGGTTCGTCACCGGCGACATCGGCGACGACAATAGCGACAACACCTATCTGCGATAGAACGCGTTTGCTAGATTGGTTGTTGAACGTGCCGTGGCACAAACTAGCTTCGCGACTATTGAGCATCGAAATTATTGAGAATGTTTGCATTTTGACGGTAAATCTCGTACTGAATTCTCGTAACAGACAGAACGTTCGAGCGGAGCGAAAATGTCTGTACAATCGTGAGCAAGCACCCAGAGTCTCTTTCGTGCAACGAGACATTCATTCGACAGACCTGCCGCGACTCTGTCACGCTTCTCTAATGTTTGATGTCGAATTATCCGTCTGTTTAACAGACGAAGGTTCGGAGCGAGATTCGGAAATGAAATTTAACAACGGATTTCCCGTGTCTTATATAGAAGAAGCGTTTATCTATTTAAAGAACTGGTTGTGTAACATTTTTCAAGAAGAAGACGCAATCAGTGATAATAAAAACACAGGTGAAGTCTACGTCATCTTGATAAAAATTGCGCTCTTAGCGAGACTGCTGTCTACTTTAAAACAGCTGAATATTCTTACATTGGAAGATACCGTCGGCTGTATGCTGATCGCTCAGTTAGAAAAGCATTTGAAGAACAGCTTCGAGATTTTGGCAAGAATCGACTGTAACAGGTAAGCAATTCCTCGTTTGATTTTTATTTAATAAGTATGTTAATTCGCAAGTTAATTAAACTGCACATCTATTCGCAGATGCAAGTACATGCACTTGCTGAGCGTGACCAGAGCATTGAACGTGCTTTATGGTACAACTTACGACACGGATATCGCCAAGATAATCGTTTCAGCGTCTACAGAGAAAATGTTAAAAAATATATTCGATTTGTTAAACATTGACGACAATCGAAATTACGGTTCTTACAACGACCACGATGCTTTTCAGGTGAAGAGAATACTTTTTTTTTTTTTTTTTTTTTTTTTTTTTAAACGGTGCTTTGCTATTTCTCATCTGGTTTTTTTCTTCTCTGTAGGAGAGACGTAGACGTTCCAGCGTGTACTCCGAGTTAACAACAGGCTTTCCGCGCGAGCGTGCGATTTGCTTGCAGGTAGTCGACGCTTTAGCTTCCTTCTGCGCGCTGCACATCGGCGTGGACAAGTCTGCGTTGCAGAAGAAAACAATAAGAATTTTGCAAACCATCCATCGGAACTTCACAAGTTACGTGGATTCCAAGATACTGTTGACGATTCTTGATTCATTCATTTCGCGCGATCGGAATGAGATACAATGCGGATATAAGAACGAGCCGGTAGAGTTCTTCTTAAGTGTGTGCGAGAAAGATCGCGGAACCGAGTTGTTGCATGGATTGTTCAATTTGCTGCCTTACTTCTTTGAATATGCGATCAAGTGTAATTACTCGCCGAGGACAATTGTCAAAACGCTCGCGCGGCTTTACAAACGCGTTTGTCAGCGGAACTGCAGCGTTCTTGTTCATGTGGATTATATGAAGTGCGCCTGCGGTATCGTGCGAATCGACCCAAGTTTCTCTTGGAATTGCGTTGGCGATTCCGATGACGACGACGTAACAACGTTGCTCGACAGCATTCTTGACTACATCGGCAACGAACTTTTCGTTCTGCGTTCGCAAGCGGTGCGATGCCTGCAATTGCTTCTATCATTCAAGAACGTCGTTTGCAAATGGAAGGAATGGATCTTCGTTAAAGTGGAGAAGATCGTATTCAAACTAGTTGATGAGACAGTTCAGCAATCGACTTCAGATTTGTCTGACAAGTATGAACACTAAAATAGAGTGTAAATATTTTTCAATGTGGGATGTAAAGCCCTCGGAATAAACGAAGCGGTAAAATTAATGCAAAGAAATTAAATTTTCATTAATTGACAGTAAGAGCCTGCAACGTAGTCAACGACGGGACGAAAAAGAAACCAAGACTGCTACCGCGCTTCTTACATTGGCTTCTGTAACATGCGCTAGCCATGTTCTTCAAGGTAGCGCTTTATGTGCCATACTACGGCTGACGGTGAAGCATGTGGAGAATTTGCAAGTAGTACGCAAGGTCCTCTCGGTAGCGGCACGTTATACAACAACAAACGTCTCGCTTATCGAGGATAACTTGAGTTATCTGTTAACGTACTGGTTGAAAGACGCAAAGTATCCGTTGCAAAAGTTTCCTTGGATACTCACAGGTAAGGTATTTTAATGAGAAAGTTACCGCTTGCAATTGACTAAATCAATTTTTGTCAACAGGATGCGAAACATCGGACGAGTTTTTCAGAAAATACGTCAATCACATAGTTCCGATTTTGCTAAGTACTTCGGGTCTTGCCGAGACCATATTCTTCTGTATCGATTACGCTGATCTGCCTTTCGAAGAAGTCTTCGAGAATGCATTTCCGTCGTGCTTTGTACGGCTGGTGGCCGATGCCGTCGACGCCACCCGACAATCCGATGATAACGTCGGCGTATTGCGAAAGTTGATGCAAAATACAGACGAGTTTGCGAAGATGTTAAATTTCAGCGACCTATTTAATCTCCGCTTCCAAGACGTGCTGGTAGAGTTGGTGCAGCGATTGCACGACGAGGACGATTTCAAGCGCGTTTTGTCGATTACGGACGTGTGCTTTCCGGCAACGGATCCGCCGCACTTCTCGAGAGCCAAAGTGGATCGCTGTTTTATTTGGCTGGAACAGAACTTTCTGGAGAAATCGCTGACGCGCGTGCTAGTCAAACGGCAACCGGCGATTCTACAGAAGACGCTGTTGCGACTCGCGAGCGCCGTGCACACGTCGCGTTCCTGGCACAGTCGACTCAAACGACTGCATCAATACGCGTATTTCTACACGCGCATCTCGTGCGATCTGGCGGAGTCTGTCTTCGACGACATGGCTGCATTTCTGGTGCGAGACGTGTGCTACAGTCTTTTGTATTTAGCGCGGAACGAGAACAACATATTTGCGGAAATATGCTGTAAGTTTTTGTATCTCTTTCTCCAAAGAGCGCTGCCCGCAAGAGCCGGAGAAGTTCGAGATATCCTCGGATTTATCGTGGCAAATCTGATCGGCTTGATGCAAACATCGAGCGATAATGTCCAAGTCGCGGCGGCGTGTCTTCTCAAATTTCTCATAGTGGAACGGAAGAATGTGCTTCGCGAAGCTATCGCCAAGCTCGGCTCGTTCCCGAATCATGAAGTCTTTCGAGACGCGAGAGAAGCTTGCGATATTGTGAAATCGAAACAGAACGGCGTCGCTGTAAGCCTCGAGGATGAACTGGAGCATTTCCTGGACGCAATGAGCGAAGAAAATGTCGAATGTACATTGGAGAATCTTGCGAGTTTAACGCAGCAGTTGTCGACAAGAAAGAGAGAATTAAGAGAATTACGCCGAAAAAGTCCCAAGGACTGTACCAACAACATCTTGTACCGACTAATATTCAAGTAAAAACAATTCTTTAAATTAAAACGTTCCCTTCGTGTTTTATTTCATCTATTGCAACACACTGTACAAGATATTTTCAAAAATTTCTTTTTTTTTTTTCAGACTTGTTAAACTAACGGAATCATCCAACCTACGCGTTTCGACGGAAGCCACCAAGTGTCTGGGTGAATTGGGCCCGACAGACTCTAACGTGGCTTTACGACCGTCCGGAAGTCTTGTTCAAGAATCGAATCACGCGATAGAGGCTCTAACGTACCGATCAGTCGCGATGTTGACGAGCTTTATCGTGGAGAACTCGGTGCAACTTCGCAAGGTTTTTAATTTTCTCTTTTCTTTTGTGTTTTTTTTTTTTTGTGAATTTTCAAGAGAACTTGTAAGATACTGAACCAATATGTATTTTTTTTCCATGTTATTAAAGGTAAGTGCTGATGCACTGTACGCTATGTTATCGACTACCTGCGGCCAGAAACTATTTGATCGTGAGTACTTGAAGAACTTATCGAACGTACTCGAGGAATGTGCGCCTCTGAAGATTGATTACATTCGACCATTTGCATGCAGCGGTTCCGTAAAGCAAACTTTTTTTTCGGTGGATTTCGCGCAATTTTATGTCGTCATAAATCCAGCGAACACTTTCTGGATCATCAAGGATGGCGAAACTTACGCCGACTGGATTGTCAATGTTACCTGCAGCATTGCCGAGTGCTTTCAGGACTCGTACTTGAAGAGTTTCTTGCCAGTTTGTCGACTGAGTATCGAATTCTGCGAGTTGATCTTGCCAAGGATTTTCTATCTCGTAATTTACCAGAGCAAAAACTTCAACGCCATGTGTGATTGTGTAAATCGTTTTTTTAGGTAGTGTCAGTCTTGTTATTTGAGAGTGCTTATATTCAAAACAATATTTTGATATTTTATATACATGTGTAATAAGATATTTTTATTAAGTTCAATAACAACTGTTATCTTTTATTTTATTATCAGGCACTGTTTTGCGATTAGCCAGGAGGAGGAGACGGCACAAAATGATAGCTACGATTTGAAAATTGTTCGCCGCATGTTAGACGTAGTGAATCACGTGCGAGCGCAGTTGGCAGATGGGACGATGTTGAAACTTGACTACGTGTATTTAGCCAAAGCGGCGCACAAATGTTCCGCGTACTACTCAGCTTTGTTATTTGCGCAGTTGGCCTGTGAATCGATTTCGACCGACTATCCGGACTTTAGCAGAGATTCTAGAATCGATTTTATCTACGAACACGAACCGGAAGTCGGCCGAGTGCTGCAGCGTATTATGTTGGACACATATCTGAACATCAACGATCCGGATGCTACCTGCGACGCCGGTTCGTCGCATCTGCTCGATTACGAGTCTCGAATGCAGTATTACGCTCGCACTAATCGATGGGACAAAGTCATGCTTGCGAAAGACATCGAGTTGTCATCTCACAGCAACAATTATCCATTACCGACAAGTAACGCCCGGATGGAAATGGCAAACGCACTCCACCACTCGGGTTTACAGTTTCTTCAATGGCAGTTCCAGGGCAACTGTTTGGGAGAAAAATTCAGGTGATATTATATGCGTGGTGAATTTCACACACATTATCTCTTATTCAACTTGGAAAGTGCGATAATCTGAGATATATTTTGTTTCTAAAATGTAAATGAACTTTTTAGTTACGAGTGTGCTTGGAGACTCGGCAACTGGAATCTACCCGATGACTACGTTGTTCCTAATCATAATGACCGCAAACCGCAACAGTCGCGACTAGAATTGCTGGAGGACGCGTTTCACGCACATCATTATCGAGCGCTTAAATATTTTCATGAAAACGACCGGCACGGTATGGAGCAGGCGATCGAGCGTGCACGTGAGATCGTGATTAGCGAACTGCGACTGATCAGTTTGGAGAGCAACCGGACTGTAAACGAGAAATTGTGTCAGTTGCGATTGTTACTTGAAATCGAACAATTGAACTGGGTAGCCGATTCACCGGATGAAAAGTGTCCAGTGATATTACGACGCTGGCACGAGCACGAAATTGGTTTGACTGGTCAGTACAATTGTGTCGAACCAATTTTGTGGCAGCGCATTATTATGTTCCGTGCTCGAGAATCACTGCGCGCGAACATTCACGTGCGTGACGCATTTTTCGCTACCTGTTTGGATCTGGCGGCGCTCGCGGAAAGTCAAGGTGACTTTCCCGTGGCTACTCGAGCACTGGACAGCCTGAGAACGTATCCAAATTTATCCGCGGAACTACGAAATCAATTGCTATATCAAGAATCATTGTTAGCGTGGGTGAATCGTGACCAGATAGTAGCGCGTCGTCAGTTGCGCAATTTGATTGAGAAGAACGAGCCGATACCGAGTTTGCGAGCGAAAGCATTGCGAGTTTATGGCGATTGGATGGCGGAGACCAAATCGGAGAATCCGCAGGTAGTGATACAAAAGTATTATTTGGAATCTATAAAAATCAGCGAGGCTGCCAAACAAACGCCCGACGTCGTTGAAAATCTATACAATACACAGGTGAGAGAATAAGTAATAATGTATTTTATTGAAATTATTATATCTTGAAATTATTTTCATCGCTTTTATTCAGGCTTCGTTAGCGCGTTTTGCCGACGCGCAGTACGAGCAAATTAGCGGATATATGAAGTCACCGATATACGAATCGCTGAAAGAGTATGCTCGGACTAACGTTCGAATGGATCAGGCGCATATGATGAAAAATCAGGATCTCAAGCGCGCTGTGATAATCAGTCACAAACAGTCAACCAACGATGCAGCCGAATTGAAATATATCGAACAGGAGAGGCGCAGCTATCTCGCACAAGCGCTCAAATACTATCTGAGAACATTGCGGAACAGCGAAGAGCACGACATGCTTGTGTTTCGGTTGATAGCGCTCTGGTTGGACAATATGTTTGACGACGAAGTGAACGAGAGTTTGCTAGACGAACTGGACTACGTGCCGAGCTTCAAGTTCGTTCCGTTGTTGCCGCAACTGGCTGCTCACGTGAGCAGCGACGCTGCTGCCGCAACCGACGAACAGCAGAGTTTTGCAGCGCGAATCTTTCGAATTCTCGAGCGCTGCGCTTTGGAACATCCTTATCACACACTGCCGGTGTTGTTGGCGCTGAAAAATTTGCACAGCGATTACGAATACGATGAAGAATCTCGCGTCGCGAAAAAGGAAGAACGTCGCGTGCTAGGCGCTAAGAAGTTGTTCAAACAGTTGGACAAGTCGTCGGTGAGCACGATTGTTCGCGAGATGGAGATTCTGTCGCGAGCGCTTCTCAGTTTGGCCTACTGGCAACCTAAGACTAAGTGTACTCCCGGTAGAAGTTATCAAATACCGCGAGATCAACCAATAACTAAGGTATTTTCGTGTTATTAGTTGAATATATTTGTTTCTTTAATATATATGTAATATTACTAATTTGATATTAATTCTTTTCAGATGAAGAATCTAAACAATGTTCTTCTGCCGACGCTCAGTCTGCCTGTGCGATCGTCGTGCAATTACAACGACGTAGTTGGTATAAGAATTTACAAAGACACATGTGAGTTCGTTGGCGGCGTCACTGCGCCAAAAAAAATTATCTGCGTCGGCACCGATGGTGTGCAGCGCCGTCAGCTTGTAAAAGGCAAGGACGACTTGCGACAGGATGCGGTGATGCAACAAGTGTTCACCGTGATGAATACGTTGTTGCGTACGTGCAAGGAAACGAAACGCCGAAATTTGCATATCAGAACGTACAAAGTAGTGCCGTTGACGCAGAGGTCGGGCGTACTTGAGTGGTGCGACAACACAGTGCCCATTACCGCAACTCTGGTGGGTACTCCTAGTGCGCCTGGCATGCATCGAAAGTATTATCCGCAAGATCTCACCGCGGAAATGGCCAGAGATAAAATAAAAAATGTTGCACAAGAATCAAATGAGGTCGCAATCACTTTATATTAATTTTTATCATTCTTTAAATTTTAGCAATAAATAAGCTCGATCTTGTTTTGAATGTTTAGAAAAAACTAAAAGTTTTTCTCGACTGCTGCAAACGCATGAGGCCGGCATTCCATCACTTCTTCGAGGAGAAATATCGTTCGCCTGAAAGCTGGGTTGAAAGAACTCTTACATATACACGTAGTGTCGCCGTCACGTCCATCGCAGGCTATATTTTAGGCCTCGGTGATAGACATTTGAGTAATATACTCATTGACGAACACACGGCGGAAGTGGTACACATTGACTTTGGCGTTGCTTTTGAACAAGGAAAAGTTTTGCCGATTCCCGAGACTATTCCTTTTAGGTAGGGAGAAGCAGATTCATTTTTATTATCATTATATATTTTTGCAAATTTTTTGTGACTTTTATGTAATTTTATCGTCGTGTTTACTTTGTTTTATAGACTGACCAGAGACATTGAGGTCGCTATGGGTGCGTACGGTATTGAGGGCACCATGAGGCGCAGCTGCGAAGTAACCATGACGATGCTGCGCGATCAGAGACAGATTATCATAACTCTTCTTCAGGTTTTGTTATATGATCCTCTTTTTACGTGGGCTATCACGCCAGAAAAAGCATGGAAGATGCAGAGCGATGTCATGAAAGACTTTAAAGATAGCAGTGGAAAAAGTAAGAAAATGTGTGTAAAACATTTCACCTTTTAAATATCGTTTTTTATAAATCTTTTTTTTTTCTCAGCGTTTGTGGAAACAAATAAGATTGCTAAAAGAGCTCTTTTGAGAATTGAGCAAAAATTACAAGGAACGGAAGACGGTTTAGTATCTAGTGTTTCCGGACAAGTTGAGAGGCTCCTGCAAGAAGCACGGGATCCCGCAAAGTTATCCCGAGTCTATTGTGGCTGGCAACCATATTTGTGAAAATATTATATAATAACTTCTTAGAGATATGTTTTGTACTTTGAAAAAAATATCAGTATGTAAAGTTTTAATTTTTTATTTTTACTTATACTGCTAAGATTTAATTTATAAAAAGAATAAGCATTTTTTTTTATATCAGATGTGTTTTTTTAACAGCAGAGAAATAGCCAATATCTACAGTTGTTTAATAAACAATGTATATTACAATTACATTTTTTATACTGTTTGAAATAAAAACTTATTTATATTTTCCTTATTTTTTGTGACCTCATACGGCGACAAAATCTAATCTTGTGCTTACACACACCCACGACTTGAAGACTCGACTGTAGGATATTTGTGCTGTACAAGTGGTACGACCGTTTCCGGAAGGAAGCGACAATTCACAGACTTCATTTATATATATACACAAATGAAGCAAGTTACGTACTACATAACTCAACGTCTAGTAACTTTGATCTAGTAAAGGCATATATATATATATATGATATTTAGTACACATACACTGGTATGCAATAATGCTTTCCGAAGGCGCTTCCCTCTCTACATTGTTTTTTATTAGTTGTCAGCTGCTAGCGAATAAATCTGCTTTGCTGATTAGACATAGACATTGCCGATGTCTCCGAAGCAAATTAAAGCATTTCGGCGAGAATCGCGTGTAGACAAACGCAAGTAGACGTTCGAATATTTATTTAAAAATCCACTTGTTTGCACTTGTTCATATGAAGACAAGAATCGTCTCTTGTCAAAATTTTTCCGTTGACAAGTTTGATAGCGAAAAGTTCACGTGAAAAGTATTATGTTTCCACGCTTCGAGTGAGTACGAGTTCACGTGAAACTGGCACGTTTTTTAGAAAAAAAGTTAATAACTATTCTCTACTCAGAAAGAATAGACAATCGTGAAAATCAACTTTGGTGCTTGTAATGTTCCGTGAGGATATACATCGTTGGATTCGCTGTCACTGGCTCGCGCATGCACGGAGAGGTTCTTTGTAGATTTACTTGCTGCAACCGTATCGCTTTGCTCCGTTCTCACGAACGGAGCTTGCGAGAACACGACGTGGGGGTGCGAAGAGGAGCAAGTTGAATTGGCATACATCGTTGTTTGATGTCCACGGTGCTACGTTTTATCGTTGTCGTAACAATATTTTTGCCATTTCGCAACGTACGATCGATTCAGCCAGTCAGTCACTTCTTGCCCGCCATCTTGCGAGAACAAAGTTTGTGACAGGCGATCCTTGTGAGCGAGCGCGAGGGCGGGGGTAGTGCGAGAGAGACGATTCCTTTCATGCGGTACGCGCGTTTATCCGGTTGTGCATCGTTCGACTACCATCGGCTGCAGAGACGGCCAAGTGTCTGAAAGAAGAGAGGAAAAAAAATAAGTGGCTGGTTATCGGTGCCACCGCGATACCGCAGCATTTGCTGAATCTATACACACAACACATTTGCAAACGCTTAACACCCGCGCGCACGTACAAACGAACTATCGTTATTGTCGTCGTCGCTTCCTCTCGCAATGGCTCTGGAAACGCCGAGGGAGCGAGAAATCGCCGCCGAGGACAGCATCAAAGTGGTCTGCAGGTTTCGACCTCTTAACGACTCCGAGGAGAAGGCTGGATCCAAATTCATCGTCAAGTTCCCCTCTGGCGGCGAAGAGAACTGTATTTCGATCGGAGTACGTAGAACGTTGCGTTGACGTGATTAACGTAGAGTCTGATCGAAGGAATTGATAATCTTGCAATTATTTAAATTTTTTTCCTGCTTATACAATATTGAAAGTAATGTGCAAGTTTTTAAACATATATAGTTTTTAGCTACAATGTTACGTTGATTTTAGGGAAAAGTATATCTCTTTGATAAAGTATTTAAACCAAACGCCACGCAAGACAAAGTCTATAATGAAGCTGCAAAGTCTATTGTTACGGATGTTTTGGCGGGATACAATGGGACTATCTTTGCCTATGGTCAAACATCATCAGGTAAGTTTTGGTATATTAAATACCTTGTATAATTGAAATAATTATATGTACTTGTTATATTGTTAAAATCTTTGTATGCAGGTAAAACACATACAATGGAAGGTGTCATTGGAGATCCTAACAAACAGGGTATCATACCTAGAATCGTCAATGATATCTTTAATCACATTTATGGTATGGAAGAGAATTTAGAGTTTCATATCAAAGTATCCTACTTTGAAATCTACATGGACAAAATTAGGGATCTTCTTGATGGTGAGACATTATTTGATCGTGTCAATTTATGACAAGTTGTGTAATATATTTCTATAATAAAATGAAATCTTTATATTTTAGTGTCTAAAGTTAATTTAAGCGTGCATGAAGATAAAAATCGAGTACCGTTTGTGAAGGGTGCAACTGAGAGGTTTGTTTCTAGTCCCGAGGAAGTATTTGAAGTGATAGAGGAAGGCAAGTCAAATCGGCACATCGCCGTGACTAATATGAACGAGCACAGCTCACGTTCTCACTCTGTTTTCCTTATCAATGTCAAGCAGGAGAATTTAGAGAATCAGAAAAAACTTTCCGGCAAGTTGTATCTTGTTGATTTAGCTGGTTCGGAAAAGGTAAAATTGTAAATGTATCAATTTATTTTCCTCATTGCGTTCTATTTCTTCGTTATTATATAATTTTTTTTTTTTTTTTTTTTTTTTTTTTTTTTTTTTTTTTGGAACAGTACTTGATGAAGCAAAGAACATCAATAAATCTCTGTCTGCGCTCGGTAACGTAATCTCGGCCTTGGCTGATGGCAACAAGACTCACATTCCCTATCGCGACTCCAAATTGACGAGAATTCTGCAAGAATCTCTGGGTGGTAACGCCAGGACTACAATTATTATCTGTTGCTCTCCTGCCAGCTTCAACGAATCCGAAACAAAGTCGACTTTAGATTTCGGTAGAACTTCGACATGATTTTTTCGTGTTTTATGCTGCTTTTTTGCTTTTACGGTTTTGTAAAACCATATTTGTTACAGGTAAACGCGCCAAGACTATCAAGAATGTTGTGTGCGTGAACGAGGAGTTAACAGCAGAGGAATGGAAGCGTCGCTACGAGCGCGAAAAAGAAAAAGTAGCGAGATGGAAGGGTAAAGTCGACAAACTGGAAGCTGAACTGTCGCGTTGGCGACAAGGTGAGACTGTCAGACCGGAAGAACAAGTTAGCTTGATCGAGGGACCTGATGTTACCACACCCATCACCGCCTCCATCGAAGGTAGAGACGACAAAGTACAAATAACAAAGCTTTTATGTATTTCTAACAATAATAAAGTTTTGTATAAATTAATATAATCTTAACTAAAATTTGTTATTTTAACAAACTATAACATTGTAATTCTTTTTATACAGGCAAGCTGGATGAAAGTCCAATGCCCGCCACTCCCGGCGGTGGCCTAATGATTGGTTCTCTCTCAAATGAAGAACGGCAGAAGCTCGAAGAGGAACGCGAGAGACTGTATCAGCAGTTGGACGATAAAGACGAAGAAATCAACCAGCAGTCGCAATATGTCGAAAAACTGAAGGAGCAGATGGAGGAACAAGAGGAACTTATTGCGAGCGCGAGGCGGGATTATGAGCAGCTGCAGCAAGAGATGAACCGAATTCAGCAAGAAAACGAAAGTGCTAAAGAAGAAGTGAAAGAAGTGTTGCAAGCGTTGGAAGAACTTGCGGTCAATTACGATCAAAAGTCGCAAGAGGTAAATATCTCCAAATTTTTTCTGAGAAGATATAAATGGGTATATATCTATCCCATATATATATATATATATATATATATAGAGAGAGAGAGAGAGAGAGCTTATATATATTGCTCTAACTTCAGGTCGAATTGAAGAATAAGGAACAAGAATCCATGACGGAGGAGCTTTTGGCCAAACAAGTAGCATTGAACAACACAGCGTCAGAGCTGCAACAGTTGCGCGACATGTCGGCCCATCAAAGGAAACGCATTGCGGAAATGCTGGCAAACTTTTTGAAAGACTTGGGAGAAATTGGCGTAGCTATGGGTGGCGAATCTAATGAAAATCTAAAGGTAAGAATATTAGAATTATAAAAATTTAATGGAGAAAGGTTTAAACGGATTGGATTTGATGATCACCGTTATCTCGAGTTCAGGTTGCTCCACCGGAAAGCAACGGCAAACTAGAAGAAGAATTTACGGTGGCACGACTATTTATCAGTAAGATGAAGTCCGAAGTGAAGAACCTTGTGCAGCGATGCCAGGGATTAGAAAGCTTTCAAGTAGATTGTAACAAGAAAGTGAGTTTTGATTTTGCATTAATCACAATTGTTTCTTGCTTCAATTTTCTAATGTTTTTGTGAACTCTAGGTTTCCGAGTACGAGAAGGATCTAGCCGAGTGTAGGTTATTGATCTCGCAGCACGAAGCTCGCATGCAAACGTTGACAGAATCGATGAAGGAAGCTGAAACGCGTAAGCGATCGTTGGAAGAAGACGTTGATGCGCTGCGAGAGGAATGTGCGAAATTGAAAGCTGCCGAACAGGTGCAAGCCGTCACAAACAAAGAAAAAGCCGAAGAGAAGGAAGCGGCGACAAAAATGCGAGTGGCTTTGGAAGAGCAAATGGATCAGCTAAGAGACGCACATCAAAAACAGGTTTATTAAGTTTTTATTTATTTAGTTCTAAGATTTTCATACAATTTTATACAATTTTTTTATATTATTACTTTTTCTAATATTCGATTTATAATTTTGTTCCAGGTTGCTGCGCTCAGAGACGAACTCTCTGAAAAGCAGGAGCTGATCAGCGAGCTTAAAGATTTGAATCAGAAATTCACTCTGGCGCATCAGCAGATGCAGGCGGATTACGAACGGTTGAAGCAAGAAGAGGCTAATAAATCGGTCAAGCTACAAGAGCTCATGCTACTGAACGAACGCCGAGAACAAGTATTTTGATATTGAAAAAAACTTTAAACATACAAAATTATTTTTTTAATTAACTTGTAACAAACTTATTATCGTATGTGCGTGATAATTTCAGGCAAGAAAAGATCTCAAAGGATTGGAGGATACAGTAGCCAAAGAACTGCAAACTTTGCACAATTTGCGTAAGTTGTTCGTTCAAGATCTGCAAGCTAGAATAAAGAAAACCATAAACGCAGAAGACAACGAAGACGATGGCGGGTCGCTCGCTCAAAAACAAAAGATCTCTTTCCTAGAGAATAACTTGGACCAATTGACTAAGGTTCCGATTTTATCCAATGCACTATTGTAAATATATTTTAACACATATTAATTAAAAAAAAATAAATTTTTTTATTTTAGGTGCACAAACAACTCGTTAGAGATAATGCCGATCTCCGTTGCGAGCTGCCCAAGCTGGAGAAGCGATTGCGCGCAACAATGGAGCGCGTGAAAGCTTTAGAAACAGCTCTACGTGACGCCAAGGAGGGCGCGATGCGAGACCGCAAACGTTATCAATACGAAGTCGATCGAATCAAAGAAGCGGTTAGACAAAAAAATTTGGCGCGTCGTGGACCGAGCGCACAAATCGCGAAACCAATCCGAGCTGGTCAGCCTCATTTGAACGTGAACGCCATCAGAACTGGCAACCGTGGTAAGGAGTAATCTTCTCTACTCTCTTCAGTTAATGTGTACCATAAAGTCATCGTCGTCTCTTTTTTTATCGTCGCAAGTTTTTCTCGTCTCATAAAACTACTATTGGATTTTTTTAATTTTTTTTTTTATTTTTTAGATTTATTGTTTTAAGTAATAGGTTCAATCACGTGCATTTGTTTGATATTAAATTGCAAAAAATGGCGATTCTTCTGTAAGTAGATTGATTTTCATTTCTCTTAATTTGACATTAGTAGCTAGTTTATATCATAAAACGAGAAATCGATAAAACAAACAAGTCTCACAACGTTTATTTCAATCAATCATATGTTTTTGCATGGTGAATCAATTATTTATGGCTTCAACTGACGATAATGTTGCTGTCATTATTTATTTTTATTTTTTTCTTTTCAGTTATGATTATTGTTTCTGTTGAGATGACGATGTTAATTTCGCGAGATGTAGAAAAAACTTTTTATTTGATCGAGCAATTGTTACTTTGAAGATTTATTTGTTTTTTCTCTCTTTTTTTCATGTTCCTGATCTCTCTCACACACACACAGATATGGGTAACAACGTACAGTGATCGTGATCGCATAATGCCAAAATATCCTTCACTTTTACAGAAAACGAATGCAAGAATGCTTTCATCGATGAAAACAAAAGAATTCCAACGGCTCTTATGTATAATGGATATGCATAAATGTTATTATAGTTAACTATTATAAAAAAGTAAGGGCAATAGTACTATATTAATCTGCAAAGGAAAGCACCGCTAGTTTTTTTTATACTTTTTTCTTTTTTTCTCTTTTTCTTATTTTTCGGAGCAGGCATGTGCTTAGATACATATAAGATTTAAGTATATGATTAAGACACAACATGTCTCTCTCTCTCTCTCTCTCTCTCTCTCTCTCTCTCTCTCTCTCTCTGTGTGTGTTTTTGACATATACACATACAAGATATTCTATTTCTACTGCACCAGACGTTAATAGTAGATTTTTGAGATTATGGCACCAAACATGATTTGGATAAATAAAATAGAAAAATACTACTTTGATTAAATAAACCAGCGTTTTTCAATCGGTGTGTTACGATAAGAGATATTGCGAGGCACCAACAAGTACGAGAATGTTTTGCCGGTATTTTTATATAACTGAAAAAAACTATTTTTGTTTTAAATATGCACTTCATGTGTTACATTTTTACTTCATATATTTTATATATTCATATTTATAACTTTTTTTATTCTATTTATATATAATATGTATTATAAGTAGGAAATGTATCAATTGTATTATTATATTATTACTTAGAGTATGAAACATTAAAAGTTTTTATCATAGAACGGATTATTTTGTTTTTCATTGTTTCACTGAGAAAAAAAAGCGTGTGAAAGAGAAAGAGAGAAGCTCTTGTGTGCCTTGACAAGTGTAGCTCTTGTTTGTTAATGTTCCTTGAGTTGAGAAAGATTGAAAACCGCTGAAATAACCCAATTATATAATTAAAATGATAAAATAATAACTACATTAATTTCACATATTTAAAGTAAAAACAATTCTCTTGAAGGAAACATAATTATACAATTTATAATATTGTCAGTAAAAAGTTTAACAGCTAAAGAAATACTCAGAAAACAACCGATAAATACATACACATTAAAATCACTTTAGAGCATAAAGAAAAGTGCAACTGATAATGCAGTATGTACATGTCAACACATACAGAAAAGAACTTACAATTAGCCAATTTAACACAAATAAGGATATAAAGATAGCTGAATAGATTCACAAACAAGAAAAATAGTTAAAGGCAAATATGCTTTTTTTAACTTTTTATTTTGCGTTATGTTTTTGAACTAGTTTTTTCCCTCAATTTAATGTGCATTATTTTTTAAATTAGTTTCATAATAACTTAGTTTTATATCTGAGATTTTTTAAAGTATTTATGTATCTATTTATTTATTTATTTATTTATTGTGTATACTTTTGCACGCTTTGATCGTTTTATTATTAATCCCGAATTATTATCTTTTGTAATAAAGATTCAAAATAATTCAGAGATTGCAGTACGCGATAAGAAAAAATGTGTGTGTGTGTGTATGTATGTGTGTGTGTGTGTGTTTTTGTCGTGTCAGCATCGGTGCAAGATACGTGTCTTCCGTGTAACAGTCTTAAAAATTGCTTTGTAGAAATCTATCATTAACGTCTGGTATGGAATATCCTGTACATATAAAAGATGAGCGTTGCATGCTTTCTATCAATGTGTACATAGATATTTTTTATAAATTATTTAATTTAAAACAAGTGTATGTTGATGATTCGATAATAAAGCGAATATACGACCGCGCGGAGTTTCGTTGCCACTTCCTCGGAATCATTTAATTCAATATTTCTATTTCGCACACGCACCTTAAAGCAAGACAGTAAAATAAAAATATTTTGCCTCAAAATCTTGTAAAAGGCAAACAATACTTAACGATTTAAGAAGACGATTGAATATGCGAGTGTATAATTAAGTATAAAAGATAATCGCAATGGTTTACGCAATGTTCATAATCATAAGAACTCTCTCACTCTCTCTCTCTCTCTCTCTCTCTCTCTCTCTCTCTCTCTCTCTCCTCTTTCACTCGATAATTGTAATTGATAATTCACAAGCTGATTATAGCTTGTGTCGCAGCTTACGTTAATTTCGCCTGAGAGCACGTTTGACTGAAAGTTAAACGCTAAATTGCTTCTTCAGAGCGTTCTTCAGAATTTCTCTTTTCTCGTTCTATATGTGTGAGAAACACACGCCAAAATCGCTTACTGACGGATAACACGTGGCTCGTGATGACTGCTAGGAATAGAATACTTTTTCGCGATATACTGTACCGCGTATCTATGAAAATCATTATTTTGATTGTTTTGTCACACGTACATGATCCGTATCATCCATGCAAATTTACTTTTTCATTAAAAGAAAATTTATTTCTAAATAGAGAGATTTTACACAAAAAGTTTTCAGAGAGATGCAAACTATAATAATAATACACACACACACACATTTAGATAAAAATTTGCATATTTTGAAAAAACTTTTTTGTTATCTATTTACTCTTTCGTTTTTCTGTTTACTTTTGTGATATCTAACTATATATTTGAGGGTGAGAGCGCGTCTTTTTTTGTTCATATACACCAGAGTAACTAAGAGATAAGAGTAGTGTATCATTGTGAATGCGATTATTGATTGGAGTTGTTTTATTGGATATGTGTAAATATTTAATGCAATATATGTGTAATTTGTACACCACGTTAATTGTAAAACATGTTACGTTAGTTTCTCGTGAGAACAGTTAAAAAAAAAAACGTACCACTTTTTCGATGAAAGAGAGAACAAGCATACATTCTATACACACAAAATGATGTATTTCTCGCAGATATAAAATATACATTTAAATATCAGTGTTTCTCTCTACAGTATGCGTCCTTTTTAGATACAGTCGATATTATTATATCTTTCTCAATTGTATCGCGCTGAAAATTGTAAAATGTCTTACATCTCGCTGTTATCGCATAAGTTTCTTCTTATCGCCGCTGCTAAAATCATTATCTCATCGAATAAGATTATCGGCTTCGATAAATTGCTTATATAAAAAAAACCGTCGCATTCTTTCTCCTCTTTCTTCTCTTTCCATTCTTTTGTTATTTCTTTTTGTCAGAAATTATAAGATTCAAACACGCAAGACGTCATTGTGTAACAATTTTTCTAACAAGTAATAACAATCTTGTGCACGATTATTATATATGTATCGAACGTCAGTTAGCGGAACGTCAAGCGGATTTGACGAAGGGAAAAAAGCGTCAGAGATGTCAACATAATTATTTTCATAAATCCTCAGATGTTTCCAAAAATCGTACTCAAACAATCAAGTAGACAAAGTTAATTACTTAATTAATTGACGAATTATGTGTACACACATTCAATCAGTCAGTCACGTCACTGTTAAAGAGGAGGTCGATCTATAACTGCAGACCCTTTTCTTGTCTTCGTAAGTGGGCGAAAAAAGTTATTTTTCGCAATTGTTTTTTAAAAAAGAAAAATAACGACAGTAAATCATTGAGAGAATATTTGTTGTACGAAACGTGATTCATAGAATCTCAGCGAATTAATGCTTAAGTTCCAGCAACAATTTATATTCTCTACGCAGATGTTTTGTGATTATTGTTTTTAAATAATCGAGTTCGGATCTACCTCATCTGAAACAGCAAAATATATCGAACGCATAACAAATCGCATAGATATTTTAATCATTTTCTTAGACTTTATAGATGATAGATTTGTATACAAGGTGTAGAGAGGCTGTATAACAAAATACTAAAAAAAAGTCTTCTCGCAGATTACAATTCTAATTTTTAAAGATCGTTTTGATCATATTACGTTTATTGCGTTAAAAGCAAAAAATTTACAAAGTTTTGTTATGCAATTTATATCGATAAATAAACTAATTTGTATACACGTTGCTACAAAAGCATAAAAAATTGCTTTTTTGTTTTACAGAGTAATATAAATATCTATAAATCTTGTTCAATTGCCATAAAATCTATTTTTGCTGATTATATAAGTAGATTTATACGCACAAATGTGTAAAAAATTTAATTTCTTTCAATGTAAATTGCACGACAATTTTAATTTATAAAAGTTTTTGCTTCTGACATCATAATGTAATACAACTGAAACGAGTGCCCGTAATATTATTGTTACAAGTTATAATATTATTTGGTTATTATTATTATTATTTTTATTATTATTATTATTACATTATTACAAAAAAATCTCTGCCTGTCGAGTTCGCCCTGCAAGCTTCGAATTAATGCAGGACGAACGTATGGGCGTTATCCTGTGACAGCATTTCGTCCCGCAATGGTTAACCGTCTATATAGATCGCAATATTATTATTATTGTTCGAATTAGTTAGATAAGTGCTTACATTGAAAAGTAAAAAAAAACGAGAAAAAAAAACAATAAACGACTGTAATTCACGTATTTATTTATATGGTCGCACCGCATATTGTTCCGGCGAAATAATCTCCGAAAGAAATATATTTATAAAGTAATACAATAAATATATATTATACATATATTTATCTCGTGCATAAGATTTATGATTAATTATCCCATTGTAAAGTTTTACTATCCTTTTATTATCCTTTCTTCTTTTTTTTCTTTCAAGTTTCTTATTACATTATTCTCTTGCTAAAAAAAAACAAAGAAAATTGAGATTAAAGTTTTGAATAGTGATTTACAGAAGCGATATTGTGTATAAAAGATTGTATTTATTGTTGATATATAATGCAATTATACATTTCTGAATCAAACCACACGACAATCGGAATAACATAACTTATGGTGTGCAAGTTTACACTCACTCGCTAAGAGATTTACTCGCTAAGAGATGTGTGTCTATTTGATAGAGTACATCTTTCTTTTTTATTTTACATATATCGAAATAACGTTTCGAAGTAACTCGAAACGTTATTTCAATTTTTCTATTTTTCTTGACTTATCGATAGCATATGTAAACAAGGAATTTTTAACATGGTTTAAACAAATAGAATCGTTTCACCTACTTCCGTAGTTTCGTCGTTTTAATTTTTTTATCTATTAAAAATATAAAAGTAAGCGAATCTAATGACTGTTCCAAATGAAAATAATGCTAAAAGAAAAAAAAAAAATATATATATATATATATGTGTGTGCGTGTGCGTGTGCATGTGTGTGTGTGTGTGTATACATACATGATTTATATAGTTATCTTATAGTTATCCTCCTATTAATTTTTGAAAAAAGTAAAGTTATACATTTAGAACTAACAATATAAGGTATGTACATACACATGTATATATTGATAAAGACGTAAATATACAAAAATGAAATGTAATGTAATTTAATGATTTTTCTCTACAGTACTCGATGGTATTGAAAAAGTAACATTTAATGTATTAGTATAAATTATTATTATATAAACGCTGGCGAGATATGTTTATGGTAGAAACAGTTGTACAATATGTGAAACATTATAATCTTATTAGGATTGAAATATGAGTGAACACTTTGCTTTGAACAAACTTTGTGGTGTATAATTCGTTGTAAATTTAAAACTTAAAAAACAACAATTATCTGTAAAAACCCGTGGAAAAAAAATATCAAAATTGTAAAGAGGATGTCAAGTATACATCAATACATTGAATATTTTTGTCCTTTTGAATCTAGTACATACAGTAAAAAATAATTTTTTTTTTTTTTTTTTTTTTTTTTTTTTTTTTTTTTTTTTTTTTTTTTTTTCACTAAATTTGCGACTTGTTTTACTCACCGCAGCCATTTCACATTGAATTGTAATATCAGAAGCGAGAGAAAACATAGATTTCTTAAAAACACAAGCTTTTAAATAGATTTTTATATAATCCAAAACAAGTCTCGGTCGAAAATTATAAGAGAAAAAAAGGTAATGTGAAAAAAAGAAGAGACCAGAAAAAAGAAAAAATTACTTGGTTCTAATTGACTTGCACTGGCAAGTACATAAAAAATTATTTAGAACGCTAGCAATTACTCACATTGTTTGCACAAGTTTATCCATTCATTCAATGGCGCTACAGTCTAAGTCGAACCTTTAACAACTCCGATATTATAATCGGAGAATTAAAATTAGATTTTCCAGATAATAGATATATAATTACAGAATTAATAGGTAAGTAGTAAAGATAGAGATAGTTAATTAGACAGTATCGTGAACACAACACTAACGTAATAACATAGCGCACAGCACTATCATATTTACTATCAGGGAGCCGCAGAGCACTACGGACAACCAACCAGGGCTCGTAATGATAGTCGTCGTGTGACCAGGAACCACTAGCGTCGAATCTCCCCGATTCTCCGCATTCGACTCATTTTCTTGAATGTCTGACTTGCATATCTCGCGGCGCGAATAATCACACGCACTTTCACGCTGCGACTGCACGTGGAAAGGCACAGTTGATCGTGACACGACATGGCAAGACAATCTCGTTGCATTCGATACAACAGAACAGCGATCGAGCTCGTGCACCGACGACGGTTCGCGTGATGATGCAAGATTAGACGAACCGGCAGAACCAAAGCCAGAGCTTTGACTGGACGATCGCGAGAGAGTCGTCGGCGTGGTCGGCATTCCCTCTTGCCAATAACCGCCGGCCACCCACGAAGTCTGCGTGACTGACTTGAGTTTCGGCGGCGACAGAATATACTTCCGGTTATTAGACACGCTGGACTTTTTGAAGAGATTTTCGGAACTAGTTGCGCTGTACGTTCTTTTTTCGAATATCGTCGGTGTCGTTTTAACGTTTTCTTTGTTACATCTTGTCGTTGAGAAGTCTTCGAGAAAAAGTGTGCTCATACTTTCGTTCAAACAGTAGTCATTCGGTGGACTGTTCCTGCTTTTAGAAACAGAATTTAGATAATCGCATCAGCACTTGCTAACACTTTTTATTTCACTTAAATAAAATCTAAAATTGATAAAACTACATTACACGTGTGTAGTATAACACAGGTGTATAAAAATAAAAATATACATATGTATAAAACTACTCACATTATTGAATATGACTGAATTTTAGAGAAAGATAACTTATTATCTGTCGACTCAACACTGTTGTTTGTCTCATTCCAAATGCTATCGTTTATATTTTGATTCTTAAATTCAGACTGAGACAGGGCAATGGTCTGCGAGTGCAACTTGTGACTAAGTTTCTTAAATTTGACTGAAACAAATCTATTTTTATACTGACTAGGTTTTATACTCAGGATGCCTATAATAAATGCGCATACTAGTACCTGAAAGAGAATAAAAACATAAATACATGCTATTTATATAATTTAGTTTTACTTTACTCAGGATTAAAATATCTTTTGTTTACTTAGCTCACCATGTGATACTCATTAATATGATTTGTTGTAAACCATACATTTTCAAACGTCGTTAAATTCTTAACAGATAGAAGAATACTGATACAGATCCATAAAACTATCAACAATATATCAAAACTTTTTCTCCTCAATGAGCTTGTCCAACAAGCACATAGATGAGAAAATAATCCACTAATTGCTAACCATGGAAAATCACAATTATAAATTATAATTAAATCCATGATTATCGAAGTAACTCGAAACGTTATTTCAATTTTTCTTGCATTCTAAAAACATTTATAGAATTTGTTACATCTTAAAAAATATTTCAAGATATAATAATTATATAAGTTCTGTATCTTTTTTATAAGATATATATTTACTTTAATGAGCATTTGAACTGGTTTTTTTCTAAAAAACAACATTTTATAGGCAGCAAGCCACAACGCCTGTTTATGCAGCACATCGTATACTGTTAATTTGCAATTTGTACATAGTGGGTATTTTTCTTCTAAATACTCTTTAAATGCTTTTAGCTCATCATTATACAGCTTTCTGTTTCTAGATTCAAAGTTAGATAATTCCATCAATTTTAGACTTTCTTGTTTGTTACAATGTCCACAAAGATCGCCTTTTGGAATCTTGTACATGTTATTTTTTTGTTTAGGCAATCTGCAGTACAGAGTATTTGCGCCAGATGAAGTATACTGCTCCGGAATATTGCGTGCATAATCGCCATTCTGTGAAACAAATAGTTTTATGTACAAAATTAATATTGAAATAAACAATATAATTTTCTAAGCAGATGCAAACTTCTGTGGCTTATACCTTAGAGAAACCGTTATATTGTTCGCACCAAGGGCACAACCACCAATCTCGATTTTGTCTGGGTATCTTCGTGTTCTCATTACAGAACCAGCAATTCATTTTTACGGGCCATCTCATTCTGAGAAATGCGATTGCAACAGTAAAATATTTTCTCGTAAAATAAAGAAAACAGAAAAGAACAAGTAATAAATTATGCATACACAAATATATAAAACTGTGCACAACAAAATAAACTCACTTTAATCTGTGGAAGACTGTTGAACATGTAGCGAGAAATAAAAGAGCCGGTACAAATGCGAGCGCATAATCAGACACCGAGTTCTGATCAAACTCCATTGCGTCGAGAATAATGTACTTTAAAACGACAATGAACACACGGAGTCAGGCGGCATCGATAGAAAACACTTTTCCGACATTTGAAGAATGTTGTTATTAACTGTATATGATAATTAGCTGAACGAACGACTGATCGATGATCGGCGGACTCGCCATACTCTAACCAAATATCTGTTAGGCATAATCCCACGTTCGTATGTTGAATTGATTGACTTGTGCAACCGTAAAATGATATCAGTACACCGTATAACTTCAAATTTTACCTTACAATATAAATGTTTCGTGTTTTTTTTATATATTTTTTTTTATTTTTATAAAAAATAGTTTTCAACGTTGAACAACTGCGTCTCCACGATACTTGCGGCACGTGGAACGGTGAGATCAGTCATGATCAGTCATGATGTGTAAATCCGTCATAAGACCGGATCCGCAAAAGTCACAAGTCACAAACTACCACCGCAAAATTTAAAGAATTGATCAATGCGATTGGTTAATTCTGGGGATTTTGGTTTTGTCATTACGACTTGCGATCATAAAAAAATAGACTTACGCTTGTTTTCACCATCTTCGATTAACTTAATCTCCTGATTATTTCATTAGAATTGCCAGTCGCATTAATCGTTTAGCAGAACAGACCAATCACGACTGATACTTAATTGCTTGACTGATACTTTGCTTTAAGTTAATCGGAGATGGTGAAAACGGACGTT
Source organism: Pseudomyrmex cubaensis (assembly GCA_014825685.1). Classification (NCBI taxonomy): domain Eukaryota; kingdom Metazoa; phylum Arthropoda; class Insecta; order Hymenoptera; family Formicidae; genus Pseudomyrmex; species Pseudomyrmex cubaensis. The sequence goes on from QVOA01023672.1 coordinate 26,924, forward strand.
AAAGCAAAGTGAATACACCTCACGTGATTCGACGCGTGCGTCCAATGAGTGAAAAAGTACGCATGCGCGGAAAAGTCCTACAAATCATTCCATCTGCCATCACCACTGTTCTTGATATTGTCTCAGGTGAAATTGAATGGATTGAAGGTTGAGATTTATAGATGATTGTGGAAGACAGCGTACATGTATATGTTATATACATACACACGTATATATATATATGTATAACGCACCTTTTTTTGTCTAAAGTTAACAACAATGTGTAGAATGGTAGGTGAGATCGTTGTCGGTACATATACTCGGTTTCACTAAAAATTACATGTTACTCTATTTGTGTCGAACATTTGTGTCAACACAATCGCTTGCACGGTGTTTTTTATTGTCTCTAATTTCCTGTGCACTTCAATTAAAAGTCAAAAAGGATATAGTATTGTAGACAACGTTGGTTGTGTGAAATGCTTCTTACAATCAACACTAATGTTTTTCCTTCATTCATGTTTATGTTGACAGTTGCGTGTTATTAAACAATTGCCTTTATATATGATATATCTGTGATCACTATGTTAGGATTTATAATTAAAGACTAAATATTTGATCACAATAAAACACCTGATAATATGTATTATTGACTATGTTATTCTTAATTAAACAACTTTTCTGATGTAGGGAAATGTACAGAAAAATAGTGTTACACTATTAGTGGTGATATCTTTATTAATAGAAACAAATGGCTTCTATGTACCTGGAGTTGCTCCAGTGGAATTTAAAAAGGGGCAGAAAATTGATGTTAAAGCTGTCAAGATGACTAGTACTCACACACAACTACCATATGAATATTATTCACTTCCTTTCTGCTTACCTAAGAATGGAACTTTTATTTATAAGTCGGAAAACTTGGGAGAAGTGTTACGTGGAGATCGGTAATTTACCTGGCTTTAAATATATTTAGAATTGTTATTCAATTCAAACTTTCTATGTGTATTAAAGGTTAAATTACAAGTTAAGAATATATTTTGCTTGTACATCTAGTGTATAACTCAAAGTCTTATTTCTTGATTTAGTTAAATAGTTTTTCATTGCAGCTAATTTTGTTTAAGGTTTTTAGGATAAACAACTTTTACTTCAATTATTATATGAAATTGCAATTTGAACAAACTTTATTTCTCTTTAAAACAGGATAGTAAACACTCCGTATGAGGTTGTGATGGGAGAAGATATTTCTTGTAGGCTTCTATGTACGGGTCATGACTCGTCCACTTTGATGACTTGGGACGAAGCAAATTCTCAGCATGTTATCCAGATGATTCAGCACGAATATTTTGTGCATCTGTAGGACATTTATTATTTATTCATGTATATGTGTGTGTGTATGTGTGTGTTTTACAAAAACATACCTTTGTTATATTTGTCTCGCATCTTTCTTCTAGATTGATAGACAATCTACCAGCAGCTACCAGGAAAAAACACAAGGATACGAATAACATAATTGTTTATCAGGGATATCGGCTAGGCGGAATAAGTGATCAACCGAACGATCAAGTATATATTAATAATTATCTTAAACTGAAATTGAGCTATCACAAACATGGCGAGTGAGTATAGTTCAATTTTGAACATATTTGCATGTATATATATATATAGTAAAATTGCAGTTAAAAAAAAAGCTCTTTATATTAACTAATTCAATAAAAATTTATTTTTGCAGAAATGAATTTAGGGTGGTTGGATTCGAGGTGGAAGCTCGATCAATTGACACGTCTCAATTGAAGTTTGATGGAAAAACTTGCATTCTACCAAATGAAGCAACCCCACAGTTTGTCAATCCTAAAGGAAGAACAAGCCTCCTTTTCCTGTATTCAGTAGAATGGAAACAGTCGGATGTAAGCTGGGCTAGCAGATGGGATGTATATCTGGGCATGAGTGACGTCGAGATCCATTGGTTCTCGATCATTAATTCTCTTATTGTGGTTTTTTTCTTGTCTGGTAAGAAAACTTTTTACGCAAAATATTGATTTTTTTATAGAGTAGAACGTATAATAAAAATTCAGCAGCTTTTATAATCTTTTAGGATTTTGTATGTCATGTTGTTGATCTTTTAATCGCAGGAATTCTGACAATGATCATGGTAAGGACACTCAGAAGAGACATTGCCCGTTACAACGCAGGTGAGAATGACAGTCTAGCGGGATTGGACGAATCCATCGAAGAAACTGGCTGGAAGTTAGTTCACGGCGATGTGTTTAGACCGCCAACTAACGCGCGCTTGTTTGCTGCCGTGATTGGAAGCGGTATTCAGATCTTTAACATGGCTCTGATTACGTTGTGTAAGAAAATATATTCTAATATAAGATATAGCGAGAATTTGTGTATTTTATACAACATATTTGTTGTTTCTACAGTCTTCGCAATGTTAGGAATGCTGTCGCCAGCGAGTCGAGGAGCCTTAAGCACTTGCATGATATTTTTGTACGTTTTTTCCGGTTCGATCGCTGGCTATTTTTCAGCGCGATTGTACAAAACAATGCGCGGACGGGAATGGCGAAAAGCCGCTTTACTGGTTAGAATATACATTTATACGTACACCTGTTAACTTACGATATTTATAAATCCTTGCCAAACATACTGTTTGCATAATATAAATGTGTTGCAGACGGCGACATTTTATCCTGGTATAGTCTTCACAACTTGTTTCTTTTTAAACTTCTTTATATGGGGAAAACACAGTTCGGGAGCGGTTCCATTCTCCACTATGATAGCATTGCTGTGCCTCTGGTTCGGTATTTCGCTGCCTCTTGTCTATATCGGTTATTTCTTCGGGTATCGTAAGCAACCTTTCACGCATCCTGTTAGGACAAATCAAATTCCCAGACAAGTTCCCGATCAATTATGGTACATGAATCCGCTTTTGTGGTAAGTTTACATCAGTTGAATACAAAAAATTAAGACACGATATTACATAATATTTTAAAATATCGTTATTCGCAGTACTCTAATGGCTGGAATCTTACCTTTTGGCGCGGTATTTATAGAGCTCTTCTTTATCCTTACCGCGCTGTGGGAGAATCAATTTTATTACCTCTTTGGATTTCTATTTCTCGTCTTCTGCATTCTCGTAATCTCCTGTTCGCAGATATCAATAGTCATGGTCTATTTTCAGCTATGTGGCGAAGTAAGTAACGAAAAAATTTTCAACGTTTATCTTCATACTTGATTTTTCTTCAAAAATTTAAACTTTTTTTTTATCTTTCTTTCTCTTTTTATATATTTTTTAAATACTTTTCTAGTTTAATATACATCAAAACATGATTTATTCGTAGGATTACAGGTGGTGGTGGCGCAGCTTTATAGTGAGCGGTGGGTCGGCGGTTTATGTACTCGCTTATTCTATCTTCTACTTTGTCACGAAACTGGAGATCACAGAGTTAGTGCCAACCCTCATGTACTTCGGCTACACTGCGCTAATGGTCCTCACATTCTGGTTGCTGACTGGCACAATCGGTTTTTTCGCTGCGTACGCGTTTATAAGAAAAATATACGCGGCCGTCAAGATAGACTAGTCAAGATTATCATTAGTAGACTTATGAATGCGCGAGCGGATGAATTTATAAATTTTCAATTTAAATATATATAAAACACGTGAGAGTGAGAGAATGAGAATATATGAGAGAAAAAGAGAGAAAAATACAAAAGCCTAAATTTTTGTGTTGTAGAAACAATAAGTGGAAATGCGTAGATGCATCTTCATTTTCCATAAAAATTCGCAATTGCGAAAATATTTACACAGGATTCAGTGATTGACGTGTGTACATAAATATTTCACGTGCCGACATCAGTTGTTTATCGTGTTGGTTTACATTATGCGCGTATAGCGAGAGCTTTACTTTTCATAGAGAAATGAATAGCAAAAAAGTAATTTTTAAAAGTAATTTGAAAAATCAATACGTTTTTTCTATCTGTAAGCATTCTTTTTTTTTTTTTTTTTTTTTTTTTTTTTTTTTTTTTTAAAGTATTAAAAAGTATTTCTGTTGTTAACATTTTACAACACAAAAAAAAATGAATTTTGGTATTCGTGAATATAAACATCAATTTCAGAAAATTAGAAAAATTATTTTTTATTAACTCTTAACTGCAATTTACTTTGTTAGTATTTACGCAATTTACAAAAAAACAAATTTGTGAGTGATAATAATAACAGGGAAAATATTTAAGACATGTGACATGGTCATATGTGCGAAAGAAATTACATAATAGCCAGTATATTATTTTGCAGTATTTGATTTTTTTTTTTTTTTTTTTTTTTTTTTTTTTTTTTTTTTTTTTTTTTTTTTTTTTTTCTTGTTAATTAATACACTATACTAAATGTAAGACAAAGTAACAATACAAAGTTCTTTTCTTTTATATGTACATACATATATACATATATATACATACACACATGTATCTACAAATAAATTTTTATTCCTTAGTTGTATAGCAACTGTTTCAGAATTTGCATTAAAGTTTTATTGGAACTCAATTTGTAATATCAGTCTTCTATGACATATATTTACACTATAAACTCGCATTGAAATACACACTCGCTCCTTTTCTATCCTTTCTATCTCCCTTTTTTCTCTCTTTTTGCTTGTTTGTTTGCTTGTGTATATGTGTGTAAAACCGTTCAGTAAATGTACATTAGTAAGCTAGCGTTCGTGAAATGAGATATAATAAAAGAAAACGCTCGTTCTTTTTATAAAAAATACAACTCAATAAAAGATAAATTGTAAATATATAAGCATTTTCTATAGGAAACATTTCTTTGTATGTGTGTGTACGTTGTGAATTATTGTTACACAATATGTCAAAGTATTTTATATTAATGTAAATAATACGTATCGATAACATGTACAAATTTTTAGAATACTTCGAGAATATCTCTCTCTCTCACATCCTTTTTCTCTCTTTCTCTCCTTTTATATATGTGTATATATATATACATATATATACAAATTCTATTGTCGTATTCTAAGTTTGTTCCTATTATTAAAAGCGCGTATAATAACATCGAAAAACTTGCTCAGAAACTTGCATATATCTCGATAAAACTAATATATTGTTTGCATTGTTGCCTCTTCCGCGCTGATTTCTATTTGTGTTTCACAACTTCGACAGTTCAAAATTAACATAGTTATATTTGTTATGATTCGGATGAGATAATTCCAAAAAACATATGAAAATATAAGAAGGAAAAAACACGTTCTGAAACAGTGCTGAAGATGATCACCAATAAATTGATCGAAACGTTTGGAATACACTGCGTTTTATGTCACATTTGAACATCCACTTCTAACCTGGACCACAGGCTCTCTGGTTTTTTCCTTCTTGTAATTTGTTTCTTAAAGCCTTTATTATAACATTAATTAATGAAAATATGTACATATGTCGGCTGCTTTCGGATATTCACTGCCAGTACTGGTGATCTATAGCATATGTAACGTAAAGTAAATAAATTTTTAGTATTGGCAGTAAATATCGCAGCCACCATAAGCTCGATGACGTGTGCGTAGCGTCTGCTTTGCTCTAGTATACAAAGTATCTTAAAATTTTTTACACAGTTAAAGTGTAAAAAGTAGATAGATTGGATCAATCTGAACAGAAGTCATTTATCATTTTACAAACTTTGCAATATTTATTGAGTTGTTACTGACGTGTGAGAGCCACAGTTTTATTTATGGAGTTAGTAATTCATGTCCGGATTATTGCTTTTTGCGCGCTCGTTGGCTTATATTCATTAATTAATAACTCAATAAATATTGCAAATTTTGCAAAATGATAAATGACTTTTCTGTTAAGATTGACTCAATCTATCTTCACACTTTAACTATGTCAAAATTTTTCAAACACCCTATATATATATATATATATATAAACATAAATTCAAGGTATTTTCAGGCGGGAGTATGCGTGACATCTCGGCCTGAGCTTTATGATCAAATAAATCAGAATGCATGTGAGGTTGACCGTATAAATTAAAATCACAGTAGATTCCACAGGCATGTAGCATTTCGAGACAGAATAATTGTTGGGAACAAAAGTACCCTGAAACAGACATTGTGTATATATTACAATATATCGTGAAGACACATATCGAGGCATAAATGTAAGTTTAGAATTAAAAGATATGTAAAAATATTTAAATTCAGATATTTTTATTCATTTTTTTCACCAAAGGGTAATAAATATTCTTTAAATTGAAAAATAACGTAACTATACACTAAATTCGTGTTTTACCAGCAAAAGAGACGGATTGATCTTATTGCGCCAGCTGAAGGACGAGATTGTGAATTCCAGGATATTGTCCCGATGCATTCTTCTGCATCCGTGATGAGTGTGACCGGCGACAATCAGTCGTGGATTCAAAATATCTAGAATCTGCAAAAAAATTCTTATTGTCGATTAATCGACTTGCCTTCATCAACAAAAATATGAAACGCGTACTTCTTCCGACGCTTCCTTTGACAAACACTCCCATCGTTCGCGAAATTTAATGGTCTTTATCTCATCAGGAGCTTGATCCAATTCGTTGCAGATCTCGTCAGATTCTCGATACATCGGATAATGCTGAGAAACAACACTTGTTAACTTTTCTAATTTATTTATAAAATATGTGTATGTTTGTGTGTGTGTGAAATAACTACTTGCAACAATATCGGTCGGCTGTATCTAGCAATTACGCTTGCGTTATGGCAAGTGTCATCTATTTTTCTTGCACATTTTAAATCTCCTGTAATGTGATATAAATATAGATCAGATTAAAACAATTGATCAATCGCAGTAATTTTCATACTATATAGCTATTATATGTGTAACATAACACGAATGATAATTTACTAGCTATTTTGTTCACTGCAATCTCAGTCTGACGGCATAAGAAACAGCCGTCTCCTTCTAATGCCATACTGTTAATTAGCACAAAATGATTGTTTTTTATGCTCAATCGCCGCACACTCGGACTCTTCATACCATTAATGAAACGCTGATTACGATACGGTGTGATTGCTGAAAATATTAAAACATATATATTAACAATTAATAAAGAATCTTCAGGCTCTGAAGTCTAAACTAAGAAATATAAATAAGAAATAAAAAATATGATGTATATATATATGTATACGTATATATATATGTGTTCACATGTAAATTTTTTACATTTCAATTCAAACACTCATGTGTAAAAATTTACATGTGAACACATATATATCATATGTATACATATAGCATATTTCTGCACAACATCCTGCAAACGGCTCTTACGACCGTATTTATATTTCATGCATATTTAATACATGAACAAAACGAAACAAAGAATAGTTATTCTGATATAAGTGTCCTTAGAAAAATATTTTTAATTATACCGTAATGAAAACCCATATCATGATTTCCAGCAACAACATATATACGTGCATCTTTAGGTACATAAAACAGAGAATAGAATCTTTGCACATAGTATTCAAATTCTCCAGAACTACACCAATGTCCTTCGTCAAATACATCACCTAATGTTGGAACAATACAGCAATGAATGCTTTGAACTATAATGACACTAATGATATCTACATTACACACCCAAGACAAAAATTACTTCTGGTCTGTGTAGTGTTATCATGGTTTGAAATGCTCGGTACATTTGCCATTCCCTGAAAAAGTATATTAAACTTTTTAAATAAACTATTATTTTATTATTTAATAAATGTCTATTACATATATGTTTATATATATAATATTTTTGTCTCATTGCAATTCTTTTTAATAAAAAATGTACCTTCTCAATTTATCAAACCAGTGACCTCTGGAACCTAATAGATGAGTATCTGCGATAAACATAGCTCTAACAGGTTTGTCTGCAGCTTCCACATGTACAGTCAAATCTTCCTTTCGAGAATCTAAAGCAGGCCATTCGCACTACCGCGTTTATTTGTAATGTTTACGCTCAACAAGAATAGAGAGCACTCTGTTATTGTATATAGTATAATAAAACTCACCTGGATGAGTACTATGTAATAAATAAGATATTCGCAAAAAATTAAAGTAAATATTACAGCTGAACCAGCAGTGAGCAGTGTCTTGGGAAAAAATGTGAGAAACATTCTCAACATTCTCTCGATATAATCAAGTTGATCTTGAAAAAAATTAAAAATTATTATAAAGTTGACTAAATTATTATAAAGTCCGATAGATTCTTATGAAGGCGCCATGACCTTACAAGTTCCCTCCTCGCTTTGTAAACGAGTAACATATAATATATACGTTCTGTAATTAGATTGGTCAGAAAGTACATACGGTTTTTTAAATGAAATTTAAAGGCTCATCATATCGCGACTCATAATTTAGCTTTTATAAATGCTCATATAATGCGTGTGTTTGATATTTTTAATATCTGCGCAAATGTCTCGTGTATGTACATACATACATGAATAAAATGTACTAAAAATCTACACTTGACGTCACATGTGCTATATATTTCCGATATTCGCTACCAGTAGCAGGTTAGGTACTGATAGCGAATATCGGAACGCAGCCTTAAAAGCATCTAACATTCTAACCTAACCTATATATACAGATCAGATAAATGTTATTATATTCGCAAAAATCAAACTATCGATACCTGGTAGGGTTGCTATGTTCGGGGAAGAAGAGGACGGATAGCAACCTTACCTCAGGATAACGCGGGAGAAAAAAGTAAAATATTTAGAAGATTCCCTAAAACTTCGGACGGCATACTAATCACCGCGGACGTCTTCGGAAAATCCGCCACTATAAAAAAAAGACAGTGTCCGGGAAAAAGAAGACAGATGGCAACTCTAATACCTGGACACGTTAATAATATGACAAAAAAATAACTAAATGCTAATAAGTTTCAACAAACGCTAAGTAAAAAATATATGTATATAAATTTTAAAAAATCTTATTTTTTTAGAAAAAGTTAAAGAATGTTGAAAGTTTTTACCTTTTATCTTGTTTTCTATCAACGGCAATAAATAAAAAAAAATTGCACATAAAATTTAGAAAAAGCTGCAACTGTTTAACTAAGAAATCAACACAATGCCTATGACTTACTAATGGTTTAATTGTAAAATAAAAAAATTTTATTTTAATAAAACGGGAATCGTTAAATAAATTTAACTCATATTTTAATAAAATAATTTATAAACACAAGATATTTGAATGTTCTATTGTTAAAAATGGAACTGAATATTTAACAAATATATTGAGATTAGAGATGGGAACTATGATAGAGAGCCATGTTTTGAATCCAAAAATCCATAGATACTTGTGTCATTCAAAATTATCAAAAGGTAAGAATCATGTTTACCTGATGCATATAAACTTCCATTTAGAGAGAAAGAATTGATACACCTGCATTTATATAAAAGTTATTTATAGAGGTAAGACATATATTGGAAAATTTGTACAGTTCATGGAGAGCTTGTCAGTTATGGTTGACCAATGAAAGTTACGATTTAAAAAAAGCAGAAAATCAAATGATGATGTCGCAGCAGGAAAAGTTTAGGCTTATCAATTTCAAATAGTAGCATCAAATCATATTTGTAACTTAGTCACCTAGTCACAGCTATCGTGGCAGAAACAGCTAGTTACTAAAATTGCTGACATTTGCCCATTTTTTGTGATATGTAAACGTAAGTAAATTTGAATTCATAAATCTCAAAATGCTGTTTTGATTATATTTCAAGTTGTTTTCGGCTAAACATAAGAATATTTTATAATATTTTATATATATATATATATATATCACGATAAAAAGTTTTTAATGTAACTATATGATAGCTATTATAAGTAAATTATTATAAACCTTGATGTGCATGTTTCATAAAGCGATATATACAAATACAATCGTGCATATACTTATATATATGTGTATATATAAATATAAAGTATATATATAATATATACTTATATTTATATTATATGTAATATACTTGTGTATATATATATATATATATATATATATATATACATATAGTATCCCGCAATCAGACAATATTTTAACAGTTTTACAATCTTTTTTAACGTAGTAATAAATTTCATCGGTTTCTTTCATCTTGCGAAACACTATAAATATATATATATATATATATATATATACGGTATGGTCTAGCCATGTACAAAATAGTTTTTAACATTTCTTCTCGTTCATATCACAAAAGTAAAACTACTAACGATTCAGACATTCCACATCCACAGAAATTATTTTCTCTTGTCGTATCTATAATCTATAAATTTCCTCGTCACATATGTTGTATGTGACGACACTCATAATGCTACACCGATGTCTCGCTGTTATCTAGCGCCATTACGGTTAAGGTATTGGGTCTCGAGCCACTCAGAATTTGTTCCTCAGGCGGATGCATTCTCGGCTCGAGAATGTTTCTTTTTGTTTCCACAGTTTTCTTGATTGGTGTACGACTAGGACTGGACTTTCTGCTATTTGGATAGGACTTCAACAAACGTGCTCTAAATAATTGCAAAATATCTCTTTCAAGATACACCGATCCATTATACATCGATACAAAATCATAGAATTTAAATGGTAAACATAAATTATACATACGCATCCATCAATTTCAAATACAGCCGAGTGTATACTTGATATTCCTCATCGCCAAATTCGGTAGGATCGTGTCTTGCATGTTCATACAAATCACAGAACTGGTGAATCAAACGCTGACCACTTCCGTTTAATGGAGTGGCGAGCGTAGTGAGTAGATATGCTCTTAGATTTTCTGAAGGATGTCTCTTCAGACAATTATCATACTTAGTAATTTCTGCTTCTGTAAGTGACATGTAAAGCAAGGAGACCTTAAATTTAATAAGATGCAAGGTAAACTCACCTAAGGTCTTGACATCATCGACTGCTTTCAGTCTGTAATAATGTGGTGGAGCTTGACCTCCTGGAGTCAAGATGTACCTAGAATCACTGATGAGTTGTGGTTCATATTGAATTCTAGGTATCACCTCTATTCTTCTTTCTATTTCTTTTTTCAGTGACTGAAAAACACGTTTACAATAACAAGCAGTGTGATTAAACAATAACACAGCGGCTGTGAGTTAACCTTAAATATATCTCCGCCGTTGGACTCACCTTTTTTGCATCATGACCTATGGGAACGTGCGGGCCTCGACGAGATCTCAAGGCAAACCTCATGATCTGACGTTTTGCAAAAATAAACAGTAACAATATCGTTAGAACACCCGCTGCTATAAATATTACTATAGTTACACTCGACAGTTCTTCCGTCATCCTTTTACAATACAAACTTTTACTGCTGTTAACAATTTAGTCAATAGATATTAATTTTTACGAGGCTTGTATTATCATTTTGTATCGCAACAATACAACTTGACCTTCCAAATAAAACTCTACTTGGTGTACAGAATCGTCTTTTGTGCGCGACGCTATGAACGCAGAATGAGTGAGTGTCAAGTGCAAGAGAGAGAAAGAGACTAAAGAGAGTGAGAATTGTCGGAAATTAATTTTCTATTTTTTTCTCAAACTTGAAAAAAAAATTCAAAAGCTCAAATAATTTGTTAATTAAAGTAAAATACTTAGACAATTGATTTTATCTTTTTTGTACAATTAGCGATAAAATTAATGTTTTGTTGTGAGAAACATATAATTGGAAGATCACATATTACTTAAAATGTTTTCTATGAGCTTTTTGAAGAACGTTTCGTTGACGGCAGCGATTTCCGCGATTCGATTTTTCTGTTTCTCAGATAACGTCGTGTTACTTTGTAAAAATGATAACATAAGTTTTCCGAAATTCTTATTTTTGGAATAACAAACCGCCTTTCCTGAGAATAGTTTTGTTACTTTATCAATCATGTTACTATTGAATCGTACTGATAGGAAATTTTGCAATACAGGTATGTGCCATAATTTTAATTCTTCGACATATGTGAGGAACTTCCTACAAAAAAAACACAAACAAAAACATTTATTATCAAATCTTCTTTTATATGTTATTTTTAAAAACAAAATTAAACAAATGACTGAGGAATAATTATAAAAAAAACATACTCTAAAAGAACTGGTTTCCTCTGTGAATCAAAAGCATTTATGATGATAGTAATCAATGTTGTGTCTTTCAACTCTGTATTGAGAATAGGAATATATATGAGCCGTTGAATCTCATCAGGAAATTTTCTAATGCATTCTCTAATTGCAGATGACAACAAACGAGATGGTTCTTTGAGTTCGACTATCTGTAGTAGTCCATAATATATGGAGAATAACCAGTATGTTATGAAAAGTGTTAATAATTGCAATCAATTAATAAATAAAATGCAAGTACCTTTGGTAGCAGCAAATGTGTGCACAATGTATTCAGATATTTCATTTCCTGCTGAACAGTCATGTCGTTTATTATGGACTGACATAAATTGTAAATACCCTTAAGACTTAATTTTTTTGCCAGCTCATCCACCAGTAAAACAAGATCGTCATTAGATAGGTTTTCTAATTGTGCAAAATTCATTTGGCCATCATTTCGTTCTAAATTCTCACAAACAGACTCTAAAATGTCACACTTTTGCATGACTGCGTTAACAGGTCTTTTAGGTTTTTCAATTATTCTTTCAGCTTGTGTGAAGTAAAACTGAGTAGACGGCATTGATTGGTCAAACATCAATTGAGACTCGCTATTGTTCGGCTTATCATCTTCATCGTTGTCTTCATCTTCTGAACACATTTCTTCCTCGTTCTAAATCATAAATCGTTTTACTTAATTTTTCTGATAATAATATTAATATTATAAGATGTTTATACTTTATAATAAAAAAGACTTGTTAATTTGAAGATTAAATATACTTCACAAACAAGAAATGCACAAATCAAAATCAATCGTAAATAACGAGCGCAATATATCGAAAACGCATGCAGTTCTAACCTCTCCCGCTAACAACTTCCACATCGGATTAGCGCGAATAATGTTATCTTTCAGCGCTTCTCTGATAGACTCGAGTCTCGCCACGGTTTTCTCCGATATTGTGTACTTTTGGAAAAAGACTTCGGAATCCATATTTTCCCGCAATCTTTGTTTACGCTCTTTTGCGCATGTTTTGTTCGACACTACTAGGAGCAAGTGCAGTACACGCTACACGGCAATGAATCAGTTTCTGTTCGCGAGAACAGAAGAGGATTTTCCTTTTACTCTAGCCAGCCGGCAGGCGATTGGTAACGATTAATCATAGCAGCTGAAAAAAAGTACAACACGATAAAAAATGTTCATCTTGCCACAAAAGAAGTCTCCTAACGTCTTCGTTTAACAAAAAAACAAAACCATCGCTATTACGACGCATACGAATCGAAAAAACATTGCTGGCGGTTTCCGCAAATTTTTTTTATAGTCAAAAAGTTACAGTTGCATTGTTAACATTGTATCATTGTGTGCGCAGATAAAACATACCACAAAACACAACCCAATCGTTTGCACAGAAAAACGAGCAAATCTTACCGATCTCTCGCGATTTCATACAAAAAGAGGAACGTGCACTTTCTAATGTTTTTCAGTCGGTCATGCAATGCATGCGGGCTGATCTGATCGTACTGCGTTGGCGTTGAGTTAGTCAGTCCAAGTCTGTTGGTAGTGATTGACGGATATGTGTTGCGCGGTGTATCGCACTGAGATGCGTGATCGACAGACAGCAGCGGCAGTTGAGGAGATTCCGAGCAGTTCTATGATCGAATCCGCGAAGAACATCGATATGCGAGATCAGTCTACCTTGCTTGGCGATAAAGTGAGCACAATTACCAAATTATCGCCATTATCGGTAAGTATAAATTAAAAAATGAAACCTGGGTGTTTGTTGAAAAAAAAAGAAAAAAATAATTCTTAATATTTCGAAAATTTATAAAAAAGAAGGTCCATGTCTTCAAAATGAAATTTAAAATATTCTTCTCGCGAATATCTGTTTACACGAATACACAAAGTTGGTCATAAATGTATAATTTAAGATGTATAATGATATGTTTATATGTCTCTCTTGACTTAACCGATAATGAATTAGAAATCCATTGGCAAATTATCTTGTTGACAAAATTCTCCTACACGATTTTCATATCTTCGACACATTTTTGCAACAGGAATTTTCAGTGCGCATAGTAAATTCCGTATTGCGTTACGATAAACAATAATCTGAATTCTCGCGTAGAAACTACTGTCTCTTTGATTCTCGGTATTGCGTGTTTAATGATACAATCGCGTTATTGCTTCGAATCTGTAGCTGCAACCACAATAATGAATGATAAAAGTTTCATATTTGACGATCAAATGCATCACAGATTTAATGACCGTCTTATTCGCGTGATTTTTAACAATGACGATGACATAAATCATTCCGAATACGTAACCTAGGATAACATGTTACTGGTTGAAAAGATTGCACTTACACAAGTGTTACGTATATCACTGTGTGAAGAAGTGTATATTATTATGTGCATAGATTTTTGTAAATCTGTATGCAAACATATTATAAAAAATTCATATTATCCATTGTATTATGTTACCGAAGAATACAAGTCTCCCATTTAAGTTTAAATTTTACAATTAGAAGAACAATGACATCGACCTTTAACGTTCTTCCTTGAAGAATCATCGAGCTTCTTTGAAGTTCTTCCTCATTGCGGTTTTTTTTTTTTTTTTTTTTATAGACATCAGAGTTTTGATTTACATTTATGTCACGTATTTTTAATATTAATATTAAATAAAATATTAATATTAAATATTTACAATTAATATTAAATGTTAATATTAATATTAATATTTAATATTAATATTAATATTAATATTAATATTTAATATTAATATTTAATATTAATTGTAAATATGATTCTATGATTCACGCGGCGTGTCTATACGCGCTTTAAACTTCAAAATAATTTACGTCACAATTCATGATAATTGTACATATCTACATCAGATAGTTAATTTCTTCCACATCAGTCTGCTAATTTGTTAAAATTCACTCTTCATTAGAATACGCTCATTTTAAGATAAACTTACGAACAGAGATATAATGGTAATGTTAGTTACAAATAAAGAAATACTGTGTTGAAACAACAAATAAATGCTAACGTTTATAAACAATTTACTTAGTGGTGAATAGTTAACACTGAATTACGCAAAAAGCTTATTTATCATTTTTTATACTAGAAATGTCAAAGTTTGTCTGACATCAAAGAGCCACTGACATTGAACCAAACGGACAACTTTCTCTTTTGTTTTTTTCTTTTTAGTATTTTATTCCACAGTGACACGCTTTGTCAAAATAGCATCAATGCCGTTTTTCTGCTTAAGATACTGAAATTAAGAGCCATGTGCCATCTGATCGTGCACGTTAAGTGCAAGTCATTTTTATTTACAGACACAAAGCGATTTCAAATATAAAGTATTGATAAAATTTGTAGAGAAGAAATTGTAGGATCGCGTTCGATTTTGATTATAAGCAATCTGTTCAACTCTTTTTTGTTCTTCATGTACACATAGAAAATGATCAATAAACTTAAAATTGATTACCGGATAATTGGAAAGTAATCATGGAAAGTAATCACGTTTTCAATAATCTCTTATTGTCTGTTTCTTCAGGCTGTTTTTTTTTTTCGTACGATAGATCTCAGATTGGATTGAAAAATGTACGACATTTAATCTACAAAATTAAGAAAGCAATAGAACTCGCTCGTGATGTTACGCCTCGTACGTTTCGCCCCGTATTATTGTAAAATTATCGCACTGTACTATTGTTAATTGTAATTATAAACATTTTACATCTAATATCATTGCTCGTTACTGATCTTTTGACAAATATTTAATCTACATTTATCCGTTTCTTTCTTTTTTTTTTACTTAAAAATACTCATGTTAAAAAGAAATTTAATCTTAGCATAATAGTTAAGATATCTAATGTACGTAATGTGATAGGTTATTGAAACCAGATAGAAGTAGCCCATCTGTCGCGTATTTGTCAAACTATAAGGAGTTAGCCGCAGGCCGGAAATGTTTTTTGAGCCTAATCATTTACTTTTGATTAATTCCTCTGTTGAGATCATACCAATTGTATCTTCTATAAAAATTTCCGATAAGAAACAACATAACCGCTATGGCAAGAAACTCTTTTGCCTACTATTCTTTGTATCTGTCTACCGTTCGCTATCACATTCATTAGCATCGTCACACGGCAACTGGTATTACCGCTGGAAAACCCAGATAGCAAGGTCGTTCTGCACGCATGTACACATCTCTCGAAGCGATGCGCATGTTTCGTGTTGTCACTGAACCATACAAAATACATTAACAAGTCACCGATGACGCGATAAAGTTTCCGATCCACGTAAAACAACTCGCGAAGAAAAAGATTTATTTCCATATCGCCTGATAAATAAGACATTGGATTGAATTAATTATCTAAGTACTTCTCTCAAATGCGCAATTCGCACTTTATTATATTTAATTATTTTTTATTGACGCCTTATGAAACATTAAGCAGTAAAATACAGAATGCAGGTGTCAATGCGGTTAGCTACTATTTTTTACACGTAACGAACAACTAATTTTCGTAAACATTCGATTACGACTAATGTGAAGCTATATATATATATATATATATATAGTTATAATATATATATATAGTTATAATTTTGTATGGAAAATTAGTTGTAAAGTTATTATAAAGTTCTTTATATATTTATATATACATACATATATATAAAGTTATAGAAAATATTGCACCTTGAATGTAAAAACCCGTGTAATAGTTAGGGAGATTTAACTAAATTTTACGGAATTTTGCTGGTAGATAAGAAAATACCAGAGATTGTTCATAAAATGACGCAAATTTACAATTGTAGACAAAAATTGATAAGAGAGAAATAATGTTATTTGTTAGAAATAATCTTATTGAGAAGTGTGTATTTTTTGTCGCAGAGAAAAAACTTGTGTAATATTTCGCATAATTAAGTTTAATTGCTTGTGTTATCGGCTTGCAAATATTGCGTATCGTGAATCTAACATGTGTTTCGTCTATATTTTGCTGCTGATATAACAATGTCGAATTAAAAAATGTTATGCATGATGAAAGACATGACACTAACACGCCAAGTACACAGATAAATGAATTTCTTCGATTTTTCTCACTTATTGCAAGATTAAGAAAAAAAAACAATAAAAAGAAATTCCCTGGAAAAAGAAGTGCAACGAGTTGTAAGAGTAGCAGCTGTTCTTTGTTTGATTGACTGTACAATAAATGACTCGTATGTAGGTCATTACACTTGTTAATTGTATTTACAAGCTGTGAGAATGCATTCTTCTACGAGATTCCGTAAATTTTCCATGTCGCGATGACTTTTTCTCGACTGAGATAAGTTTTTCTTTTTATCGCTTAGCAAGACATTGTATACTAATGTATAGGTACTTTATACTGTATAATATAGGATGTACTTTCCTGTTTATCATCGCGTAGAACTTGTCGAATTTTTATGCATTTTAGAGATAAACTGTACATATAAGGGTCACGGATTTATCGATACAGACAGATAAATATTGCGTTGTAACACAGAAGTGAATGATAACGATATAAATACCTATAAACCCCGAGCGTGTAATGTAAATGTGCAATCAAGAATGTCCGCATTTCTATTACATGTATAAAAAACAATGTTTAAGAAATCACTATACTATTAAAATTTAAAATAAATTAAAGAAATTAAAACAGTGCAAAAAATTTATTACAGGATCTATTTATCAAAATCGGAACAATTTATCAAAACATCCGGAGCCTTGAACAAAACGAGACAATACACACACACACATACACACACATGCGTGCGCTTTTACATATCCGCGACACGCGCAGTTAAAAATATATTGTCGTCTTCAATATACATCTACGCATTATCGGTGCAAATAATACGATTCCTGGAAACGGTTAGTTTACATGGTATGACGTTGTAACGGTATGAGTTGGATTTTATTTCACTTGTTAGAGATAATATTCGAAGTATTACCTTGCAAGCTTTCAAAGATTAGAAACGTATTTATCTGATAAATATCAAAGTAATGTTTCTACAGAAAAACTTTTATATATTGAAAAAACAATATTTGTTCTCTCTTATGTTCTTTTTGGAAAATCAGTTAACTTGTGTAAAAATGGAAAAAAGTAACGATTTGCACGCTAAATATTGAATACGAAAGTAGTTGATACTACTTAGAGTGTCGGAGACAAAAACATGTAATAAGAAATTGTCATGCGGATCATATAATCATATCATAATTCTTTTATCATCATGATCTGAAGCGCGAACATCGGCCTGATCTGTGAATTTTTCGGTTGCAAGAGAAATCGCGTCAGATGATTAAATAAAGAGTATAATAATTACGGTTATATAATATTATAAAACAAGCAAAGCACAGTAATTTCCGACGTTGCAAAGGAATTTTGAATCGCGAGATTTGAAATTACGATAGAATTTAAGAAAACGTACATATGAGTATGCAAGCGCGCGAAAATATATATGTATATTAACGTTGAAATATTATTCCCTAGGCAGAACAAACATTTAAGAAAATATCAATCCTCTCTCAGCTTTCCCGCCGGTTTCAAGAGACATTGACAACAGATGCGAAACCGAATTTAAAAAAAATTGAGGGCTACACGAGCGATCTTGCAGTGTCGAATAAAGAGTTAAGCGAAACGCAGTCGAAATCGGCACCGTCTACGCTGGAAAAAGAGCCGGAAGACGTCAATGTGTCGGAGCGGCAACAGAAATCAGTACGAGAATTGTGGGACTCTTTCTTACGCTGAGTGTAATATGAGAGTGTAATAAATCATAAATCATAAATACGCGTTTCTGA
The DNA here is from genome assembly GCA_014825685.1 of Pseudomyrmex cubaensis. Classification (NCBI taxonomy): domain Eukaryota; kingdom Metazoa; phylum Arthropoda; class Insecta; order Hymenoptera; family Formicidae; genus Pseudomyrmex; species Pseudomyrmex cubaensis. Next base: position 45,829 of record QVOA01023672.1, read on the forward strand.
GAAAAATACCATGCTTGGTTATATCTAGTTAGCTACATCTAGTTAGTGAGACAATGAGAGGAATGTGTTTGACGTGAGTCTGGTTTGACGTTAGTCACAACCTTGTCTCGTGTGTAGCACACGTGCAAAATTATCATAAAGTCTGAAAAAGATCTGTAGATATTGCGTGTGTCGCAGAACTCACACTTCGTTTCCGAACAAAACAAACATGTATGGAAAGATTGCAACAAAAGACAAATTTTCTTTCTTAGGCACAACCGACATTTAAAAAAATGCCGATTTTTTCGCAACTGTCGCGCCGATTTTACGACATGTTGACAACGGACGCGAAAGCAGATCCGCCACGGATTAGCGTCGAAGACTACACGCACAATTTGCCACCAACTACGCACGAGAAGTTGAGGAAAACGGAGTCAACATCCGCAACGACCTCGGAAAAAGAACACGTCACGACGTCGATGCATCGGCAAAAATCGGTGCCGAACGACGCGAGACCCACGACACCCACCGATTTCGGCAAAACAAAAACGGAAAATCTCCGTTTCTCGAGATCAACGAGCGAGTCGGAGTACAAACGACCAAAGGCAAAAACAAAAACGAAACATGGTAAATATTGTAAGTGGAAATCGAAGTTTTAGTTTTGACGATTTTGTGTTTTTATCTAAAGGATTACAAGAAATAATAATATTGGCGCGTAACTTATGGCCAGTCTACAATGAAGGTAGTAAGGCTGTAGGAGTAGAGAGTAACCTATTTTTCGATGAAGTAACAACGGGAGTAACGAAATGGGCAATTCTCATTTCGCACTACCTACTGCCTTACTGTCAGCCGATGAAGGA
>QVOA01023673.1:0-55920 GCA_014825685.1 Pseudomyrmex cubaensis
TTTGAAATGTGATTGTTCTACGTTTAAACAATTTTATAATTTTGAAAAAGACCGCACACAATGGTCGAAACGTCAACATTTTATAATTAATTTAAATACATTGATCTACAACACACAAACAGTGGTACATGCTCTTATCGGCCTTACTTCCCATTCATTTTTCTATTATCACGTGTTATCGCAATCGCAATAAATATAATAGCGCGATAAAAAACATTCTCAACCAAAATTCGACATTTGGCACGGGCCGTAAACATTATCGCCTATCTTCTATTTTCTGAAATGAGCATCGATGTGAAGGGGAACCGGAAATGCAAACCTCTCGTCTGTTTTCGCACAGCTCCTGCTTCGCAGACGTTCGTTGCCCACGGTTAATTCGCTCGTAAACGTCGACGGGAAAGAAGCCGATCGGCGAGGAGACTGTCGGTACAATTTTACGGACCGTGGTAGCGGCGCGACGGCGATCAGCTTGTGTATGTTGCGAGATTACGTTTACGCGATGACAAATTGTCCAATCTCGCGTGTGTATGTGTGTACGATGCAAAAACGCGTGTCGAAGAACGAAACTATCGATCAGGAGATTAATCTGTTATTTTTCAACGAGTTACAAGGTGTTATTTTCTTGACGCGTATCGCTCAATATGAAAATCCCCGCGCTAATTCAATTTAGATAATAAACACCGACCCGCGCGGTCAATATAAATTCGCGTTAATCAACGTTAGTCAACGCGTTAGTCATCTTATCGTTCCGTTCTTCTGATTTTCTTTCTTTCTTTTTTATTTTTTTTGTTTTTATTTTCACGTTTGAACGATTTGTATATTCGACAATGTATCGTCGGGCAGGCAATATTTTCCCTCGCGAAGTGTGTCGATGCTTCTTTCTAATGCATGTTTTTTCTCACACCTGCGCATCCCGCACATATAACAGAACCAGTAACGAGACGACTCCGTTCAAGATTTACGTTCGACGTGTTCTGCAATTTAATTCGGTAGCCCGTTTAATTTGATCCCGATATCGCGATAAAGGTTTCTCTCGCGCATCCTTTCGACTCGCAGCCACACCTTGATATTGGCTATCTGTCGTCGCGATGAATCCTTCTGTCTACATCGGTCGGAGGTGTGGCAGTCATAAAAAAAAATCCTATAGATATCATGGTCAGTTCAATTCAGTCGCAGTAACGTAGTTAGAGATTCCTTCCGAGTGGCTGAATTAATTCTTTTATCGTCAAGGCTATTTTTAGCGAACACACTCAAGATGCAAACATTTTTAAAACATTTTTCATCCACGCACACACCTTCTCAGTTTTATATTTGCTCAAAAACAGGAAAATCATGTTTTATTTCTTAGAGAAGAAAAATACGACAAATCGATCGCGTGAGAAGATTAATAAACGACGAAACGCTGATTGAAGACCCACAAACAGGTTTTGGACAATAGCAATAGCGCGCGAACGGAACTTCAAACGAATAGTACCTATACCGGAATACCTATACCTATACCGGAATATCGAAGAGTACCCATAGCGGAATACCTATACCTTGGTGATTTATCGCTTGGAAAACAAAGTAACACACACGGTGGCGTGACGTGAGGGCGGTAAAGGTTGTCACGAGGCATCGAACGACAAGGTTAATACAAGTCAAGAAATTTTGCGGACACTTCTTCGTTCTTGACATGAACGAGAGATATAAAATTACGCGGTAGCGCACAAGGATGGTGTTCGTTTGGATCGATTAAGCTGACGACGTTTGACGTAAAATATGACATCTTTCACAACTGGCATTTGACCGCGTCCATTCGTGGTCCACCCTTTCAGCTTCCCCTCCTCCTTCGCGCGTGTTGTGATATGCGCGAAGGAGAATGTGCACCAGGGAACATCAGAGGGAGAAGCATCTCGAAACACAAACGAGAAGCGAGAGAGAGAAAGAGAGAGAAAGAGAATTACGGGAAGATAGGAAGAGGAAAGGGCGAGAAAAAGAAGAAACGGGAGTCGCACCTCGGTACGGATCAAACGACGCTGTGAGCTTCGATTATAATAAATCAAGACGTAAATAATGAAGGGACGGATGGCTCCGAAAGCCAAGGTAGGTGGGAGAGGACGCGGGGGAACCAGCTGCGATCGAATCGTCGCGACTGCACGTCTCTCGTTCGAATACGGGCGTGCGTGCATTGCCCACAAGGATCGTAACGGGTATTAATGTCTCTCGCCCGAGGGATCGAGAGCTCTCTTCGCTCGCTCGTACGACTTTGCCAGCCGCGTTTTGATTCCATATTGTATGTGAATGGATCGTTTAATGAAACTAATATCGTGCGCGCCGAGTCAATTAACTTTTCGAAATAACGCGACTGACATTTTCTGTCTCTTTCTCTCTCTCTTTCTCAATGCAAAACACGCAGAGAAATTAATGGTCGGAATCGATTGTGTAGGAAAATCGATTGTCTCGCGTACCGTTGATCTATGAGACCGCGCGGGTATTCCGCGTGGAATCCGGGAGTGAATACACTCCCACGCGAAAACAGCGACGTCATTGTCTCATCGTGTATTCGCGAGCGTAGCAAAGTCACTCGAGTTCAGCCATGAGAGGATTATAGCCGCGTCTGGCTTGAATCGCGTATATTCGTGGACGAGGAGAAAAAGGTGGAAGAAGGGGCGAGAAAGTGAGGACAGGAGGGAAGGAGGGAAGGGAAACGCCGTGCTACAAGCTCTCTTATTAACGAGGAAGCGAAACAACTCGCACCGCGGCGCTAATCGAACGAGCACACAAAACGCACCATTCCTTCGTGTATATGGCCGCGTATCAACGGCCATCTTTGTTCCTCTACCGAGTGGAGGTCCGGTAAGACGCGCCGGTATGTCCGATGAGAATTTATCGAGGCATATGTTTGCTAACGTAGGAAATTCGACCTCGTTCGTGAATAAGAGAATGAGAGAGAGAGAGAAGGTGGAGAGACGACGAGAGAGTCGGGCACGTATAATCGCTCGGTTGCTCGACGGAGAGAACGATAAAACGTTTTAGCATCTCACAACAATGTGATCGGGAAGATATACTTAACAAGAGGGAAACATCTAGTAGATACTCGGTAGATATGTCCGAAGTGGAGAAAACGAAGTACCTTATACATCACTGTGCTCGCTGTTATTACGAGTCATTTGATAATGATCGCTAGAGATAAGGCAACGCATAGGCGTCACTCCGAGAGCATCGGGATGCGCAAAAGATAAGAAATGAAGAGGAGAGAGGAATTAAATCGCGCAGCAGCCGTCGCTATCAGGCGACATATAAAATTGCAATATTTGCGAGAAATATCCGAGTTAAAGTCTTCAGACTGGATCCAGTTAACAGAATACAGTGTTTCAGAGTGTTCAAAGCGGAAGAAAAATTTCAACTCGAAGAGTTGTGAATAATAGCACTTTCGGTCGTCCACCTTCGGGTCGAGAACTCGTAAAGTGACTCTCGTTTCGTTCCATATTCGTGGATCACAAACACAAGTGACGTTTATGTTCGCTTCGTGCGCGTTTTCGAACAGGGCGCGATTCAGTCAGGCACAACGAAACGAAACGCAATCGCACGAGATTGGGAAATAGCGGTAGCAATGATTCGTGCAATGAAGGTGGTGGTGTGGCGGCTACGATGGAGACGACGACGGCCGGCGTCGGCGAGAGAGAAGGCAGTTAGCGCGTGTTTACACGACAGCGCTATGTAGTCGGCGACCCCAGCGGCCCGAGTCGAGCGAGGAGAACGTTTCTATTTGTTCGGACACCTCGCTCGCCTCATTCTCCGTCTTCCTTTCTCTCGCTTCTTTTACCCGTTCCCGCAAAGACAACTCCTTCCTCTTTTACTATCTTCCTCTGCGTCGTTCCCTCACCACGCGATCTTTCTTCCTTTTACGTCGTTGACCGCGTCAGGAAGTTGCAAGTACCCAGCTTCTCGGTTTGGAACGTGCTAAGAAGATCGTAAGATTTGATTGACCTCTCGATAGATGATATTTGAGCGCGTCTTATTTATATCTTTATTTGGTTCACCGTCAACTGGGTGATCTCTTGCCCGTTGATGTCTCCAGAAAGCGCGCGACGTGTTTATCGAGCCTCATCGGCTCGCACTACTCATTCGCTGAGCTTCCGCGATTATTGATTGTTTATGATAAGATAATAAGATATCGATGTGTAGAAAAATATAGAACGATATTATAGATAAAAATATGTACATATATCAAATATAAAAAAGGAATATGTAAACTCATACTAAAAGATAGTGGTTTGATAATATCAGATTTTAATCGTAAAAATGAAAAATGAATTCGATCCGCTTGAAGAATGTAAATCTCGGGAGGGAGAAACGCTCGTCTTTTACGATTCAGAAATACGACTTCAAAGAGCCCTGTTTACAGGTGCGTTTCCATCTCGCGAGGATGGAAACGTTTTTATTAATAATTTTAGTGCGTCGTATCATGTCATGGTCTTCCACCGCCTTCTTGATATACTCGTAAAAAAATCGTTGCGTCATGAGAGCGTCTGTGTCATTTTCGTAAAGAGGCGGAGAACCGCGTCCTGGAAGAGACGCGTATCTGGCCGACTCCCAGTAAGATCGTATCCACAAACATTAGCAAGCTGACGATGGACCTTTACGCGACTTTATATCGATTTTATAGCGGAGTCAACGTCGATTAAACGATTACCGGAACGAAAGATGTTCATAATGGAACGTTCAATTTTTATCGCGTACCTTTACGAGAGTTCCGAAAAAACTTTGTGTATATTTTATGTTTTTTTACTCTTTTATCTTTTGTTGTTGTTTTATTTTTTAACATGTTCCTTCAAATATTACGCCAACTTTCACGGAGGAAGGAAATATTAGGGCGACTTTCTTAAAAGAAGGAAATATCTAAATTATGTTTAAATCTACACAAAGTACATGCGCACACAATAAACATAAATCTCTTATAAACAAATCTCTTAACATACTGCGTTATAACATAAATTTGTCACAAGATTTATTTATAACTCGCGCGACTTGAATTCACGAGCGATCGCGAACGACATATCTTTCTTTTATCCACCACCTTGCATTTATTTCGCCGTCTATTAGTCTATATTTTTTAAAGGATAAGTGACGTCATAATGTATTCCAGCGCCTTCATTCGTCACACGCTCTCGTACAAGAGTCAGGCGACAATCAGCTCGGTCGCTGCTTCTCAAAGGGGATTTTAAGATATTATATCGTTGCGCACAAGTCTGAAAAGAGGCGAGACGTTTCTTCTTTTCACGAGCGCGAGCAAGGAGCGAGTGTTGTAACACGAGAGACAAAGACGCGCACGAAAAGAAGAAAGGGGATGCACAAAGAAAAGCTGAACACGAAGACTTTTTTCGTACACTGACTATTTAAAATCGGTATTGTCACGGGCAAAAGCACGCTATGTGTCGTTGTCGGGGATAAAGTAAAATCGAGAGAGAAATGAAGCAAAGTTAAAGTGATATAAGAACACAATAACGAAATAAATTTACAAGATGCATTGAATTCCACAAGAAGTTTAAAAAATCAAAGAATACTTTTGTGAAAAAATTGTTGATTCAATGAGCCGTAACGAAAATCTGTACAAAATCGAAATCAAACTTTTCAAGATTTCCGCCCTTTTTTAAAGAATTGATTCTTTATTATACCAATAATAAATCAATTCTAACCGAGACTTTCTTTGGTTAACCGGATAGGAAATTAAATCGAAGTTGAAGGACGAGACGGATTCAAAAATAAAAGTCGGGTTCAAATTTTTCTTGTCGAAAAAACGAGTCAAAATGACAACCGTTTGCCTTCTTGTCTTTGCGACAAATTCGAACACTACATATGTAGCCAAATGTAACTTTCAAATCTTTTCAATGTTACAACACATTATGTACTTTCTCACATTTGTTAGAAATAAAACTGTCTCTCTCCCTTCTCTACGGGTCGCGAAAACCTTTCCAATCGCTTGCTACCTTACTTCCACCAGAAAACAAAACTTGTACGTATGCAACACATATGCGTGCGAAACACACGCACATATATACACGGTTACCATCCTCTTCTCTAACTCTCGAGTTATGACGCGTTTAACATATAAATGAAAATCAGGCCTATAAAAGTTTAACGCCCGCGATTATCTGACCGACCAAAGTCTTTTTGTCTAACCTCTCTTTCCCATTTATGGACTGCTCCCCCAGACGGTAAAATCTATTTCGGCTTCTTTCTCTCGTTTGTATGATAAAATAACGCGCGGCGAGCTACTATGCTTAGCATTATTGACACAAGAACTGTATACATTAATAATATTATTAGCAATATTAAACAGCAATGGAAATAACAATGTAACTCTATACACACGTAACATGTAAAATGCGCGGCAATAATTCGTAATTATATTATCATCGATTTCTTGTAATTATAAAACTAAATCGTTACAATATTGTAAATTAGTCGGTAAAAAAAATTTATAAAATTTTTGCTACATATTCTTCAGTGGAATTGTTTAGTTATTGATTTTCTTTTTCTCCTTTTTTTGCAAAACCAGATTGACTGGTGACTCATAACTCCACATCGCCACAATGCTCGATCAAATCACAATCACGGTTAAAGTAACGTTCTTCTTGATTTGATTGTCACACAGTCGTGCGCGATGAGAATCGGACTCGACTCGAATCGGCAACTCGTTCCAGCCATCATATACTTTAGAAGCTATTTTCCCACAGTGTGACATCTAAGAGGTTAATAATATTCCAATTGTGGCAACTAGAGGGAAAGGAGGGGGGAGGGAGAGGAGAGATGTGCCGCCATTCCCGTCCGTTTAACATACAGTTTCCACGAACACGGCGATGCGAATGGCCGCTCTATCTTTCTCTCTCCTTTTCTCGAAGATACCCGTAGGTTATTTTGAATATTGCATGCAAGGAATATTTCGATTCCGGGAATCGGAACTTTGCCTGCAGAGCGCGATTATCCAACCCGCTGCCAATGTGCAATAACAGATCTTCGTCCGTCTGTCTGTCTGTTACAACCTATCGTGTATATGCGTGCTACGAGAAAGAGAGAGAAAATGATCGTTTATAAGACAACACGATCGAGGGATACGTGAGACGTCCGTTTATAATCCCCCTTCTGCGATCCGTGTGCAATTGAACAGCATTTCGTGTCACGAAGGAAAGATCGGCGAAACGCGAATAAACACACTACGCTTGGGATGTTGCATTGAATCGCGGTGGCACGATTCGTAGCTCTTAAAGAAAAAAAAATGCAACCGGTTTCTGGCAACGAATACTAACGTGTTGTAATTGGAATGACACTGGCTCCCGACGATTGTTGCACACGTTTCAAACGTAGCACAACTTCGACATTTTTTAAAAGAAATATCATAAAAATATAATAGAACACGTACAATCTCGTCAATAATTTTACACGGTGTATACATTTGTCTGACCGAACATCGAGCTATATTTTTAAACACTTCGACATTTTGTTTCGCGATCGGCAAAAAAAAAAAGAAAAAGAAAAACCGCAGATAAAAGAACAAAGAAAAAAAATGAATAAAGTTTTGAATTAAGGTGCATCTTGATCATCCAAGAGGGGCGTTAGGAGAGGCTTGTCTAAAACCTAAAATTAATCAAACTCAAACTCCAGTTAATGAGCTCGCACGAAAGAAAAAAACAGATGCCGGTCTACGTATGAAAAATCTAATAGAGGCGCCACGTACACACACACACACACACACACACACACACACACACACACACACACACACACACACACACACACACACACACACACACACAGACAGACACAGACACAAAAACAGACATACACACGTAAACAGATGCAAATCTGATACACACACGCTTCTTTAATTTTTCGTTGTAATTCGATCGTAGACGTACACAGCGCGTCATTGAATCGCGGAATAGGCGCGGGATCAGAGGGCAAGCGGGGCGCTTGCTCCCCAACAAGCGCCATACGAATCGTACGGCCCGCTTGCCCTCCGATTCCCGCGCCTATTCCGCGATTCAGTGACGCGCTGTGTACTAGACTAGCATATTGTACATTTTCATATGATATTTATTTGGCAAAACGGAAAGAGAGGCAAAACATACGAAATATCTCTGTTCTTTTCTGCTCGCGCATTAAAGACAGTAGTACAACATGCTTTGGAGATTGTTCACAAACAATGCTTAGCAATTTTTGCGAACACACACACATTTTCTCCCTCCTACGGTTATACATAAATTTTTTTAGGTGAGAATCTGTTCTGTCGATGACTGCCACACTTGTTATCACAGCGTTGCCAAACACGTAACGTTACGCAGCAGAGGTTAATGTCACTTTTGGTGACGAAAATACTTTTGCTCCTTCCCTCCATCGAAGGTAAATTACCCTTTCTCCTGCGTGACGTCACGCAAAAATATGTTCAAAAAGTGATCGCTGATCGTCGGGTTTTCTTTACAGGTAAACTTTTCCTTTAAGGACAGGCCTTTGTGCAGGTAAAAAAAACAACTTTTTGTTCAAGGACAGGCCTTTATTTTGTGAGATTGTCCTTGAAGAAAAAATGTTGTCCTTTCAAACAAATTTCTAACTTTTTAACTTAGAAGCGGAACTTTTTTTGATTGGTCTCCTCCTATCTATCGAAAGTTATATGCCGATGACAAGCAATAATCGCACAGCGCTTGCTAAACTCTGAGTTTCTGCTGAACGCAGCCGTTTTATGCATTTTATAATGATTTAAAGCAATGAGAATAAAAACCAACGTTATCTACGTCGCAGAAAATGCAACCGAGGACAAGACACAAGATGAAATAAAAAAATATTAGCTCCGTGAACTCTCCGGGTTGAAACTTCTATGCAACAAATGTAAGAAGACCGAGACATTTGAGACATTCTCGGCAAGACATTTGAGTGATTCTCGGTAGCTCTGCGTGTTGGTCGCGTGCATGCTTAATTCGCAATGTTTCGTTGCTCTTTCCTTGCTCGGAAGGTTCTTAAGTGCGCAATGAGTGCGTAAAGTAAGTGCAAGTTAAGTAGACGAGAACGAAAAATTAAGATCTGCATTTGCACGTGCGTGAGCTCGTCGCGGCTTGTCGAGAATGAAAGCGCAAGTGCTCGCGCGCTCTTACACAGAAATGAAGTGAGAACACGTCTGACTGCTCAAAGAACGAAATAAAAACTCAATGCGCGACGCGATACACACATAAGATCGTTTTAAAGTCTCTTATGTGCAAACGTGGCGCCGATATCGTTTCACGCGCGTTTCTCTCACAAATTCGTCAACTTTGAAATGAATCGTGACGTCGCATTGATGATTTTTCTTTATCTCTCATCCACTGGAGATTTATTGACGAGAGAGTCGACGAGAGCGTATTTTGATATGCGTGGTCCCGCCGTGATTTATCATTCATGTCGCGTTTTATGTTCGACATGACGTTATTGCGGCGATCGCGTCGTGGCGCTCATCACGGCCGCACGATAGCGCACGTGGTTAGGCACAAACGGCATATACAACCGGCTCTGATCAGTGTGTGAGAGATAGAGAGAGAGGAAGAGAAAGAAAAGAAGACAGAGAGAGAAAGAGAGAATGTTTCGAGACACGAGATCGAGGTGCTTAACTTACGTGGGCGACTTGGCAGGCTTCCGTCATTCGGCCCACGCTTCGTCTTGCTCTCTTATTGGATTATCTGGCCAACTCGTAAATCTCGCGCCAAACCCGCCAATCGTGAATCGTAAACATGCTCGTAATGCCATCCCTCGTATTAACCCGGTCACTCGTAAATTCTTTAGATCGAGAAAATAATAATTGCACGAATTGCGCGACAGAGCGATAAAGCGCGCGCGCGCGCGCGTGCACGTGCGCGACAAATTTCTCAATTTCGAAATTATTTGAGAAAAATCGCGTTAGATTTCAAAATAAGTTCCGGACTAAATATTCTTGCGCGGATTTCTTCGAGTTTTTGCACCAACCCGAGAGAAGGGGGAGAACTCGGAAGAGACTCGCGAGAAGACGGATAGAAAAAAAAGAGAGAAACGAAAGAGAAGAACGAGAGCAAGGAAGAGAGAAGAAAGAGAGAGAACAGGCGGCGAAGCGATGGCGTGATAAATGATCGAGTATTTAACACTCTTTACGGATTAGCATATAAACTACGGGCAGTCCATAGATCTTCGTGGCAACGCATTAACGGACGAGGAGCAGAGCACGGGGCTGATCTCCCTCTTTCTCTTCACCGTTCGCTCCTTTACTCTTTTTCTCTTCTCGTTCGTGCCTCCCCCTTCGAACGTAACTGATCTCGCCCCGCGTCGACTTGCTCGAGCGAGTTATTGTTTCGTGTTTTTACCTCCCATATCACTCCCGATTACCCCCGTCTCTTTCTCTCTTTCTCTCTCGCGCGCGCGCGTTCCTCTCGCACGCGTAACATTGTGCTGACATATTTTTCTGTTGTTTTTGTTTTCTTCTCATTCGTTTGATTTTTTTTGTACAGCATTCCATTGACGCTTAGGCGTCTTTGCGCGATTAAGTGATGAGATTTTTTACGATCTTACAGACGTTTCTTTCAATCGCACTGGTAATTCGGTTTATTCACGTATTGAAACAATAAAACGCGCGAGAACGGATCAATTGATACTAATTAAGAAGCCCTTGCGAATACGCGTAGAACACGCATTAATGTGACCATAGGTCCGGTGGAAGTCGTACACGCTCTAGCTACTCATTTATGACACGCTGCGAGCAATATTCGCCGCGAGCAAACACGTATAGATGCGAGCCGACGAGAGGAATCGATAAAGCGATACACGAGCTGTCTGTCCGTCTGTGAAAGAGCCACTTCCTTTAGCGAGACGCTTCCCTCACGGGGATGTTTATTATCCGCAATTAAGTCCCTCGTCGAGATGGCTCAAGCGATCTACAAGAGCGATCCCCCTCTTAAGGACGAAGACCTTAATCGGCTCCCTAATAAAGGGAGAAAATGACGTGGTTACACGAAGCAGATAAAAGTGAGATTTGCTGATTAATTGATTAGGGAGGCGCTAAAGTCCGCCCTGCGCAATTATATCCCAACCGTACCCCGTCATTAAGGGCGCCCAAGTCCCGCTGGCCGCACTTCGTCGCACAAGGCGTGCGCGCTTTAGCAATGTGCGTGCGTATGCGTCCCAGTGTTGCACACGAAGTATATATAAATTCTCTTCATGCTTCGTGAGAATTCCCCTCCCTTATACTAGATATGATATAATGAGCGAGTTCCGATGAGCGGTGTAATCTTTGCGATAATAAACACATTTTTCGACATCTCTTCTCCGATTCGGCACAAGATTACGATCTTATCTTGTGAAATCAAATCAAGCAAATTAGTCTCTTTCACGGTATTTCGCAAACACGATACTCGTTAAATTTTCTCACGTCTCCGCGCGAGGAACTTGGATCAATTTGAATCAGAAAAATATTGAGAATATTTGCGAAATGATCGCGATTAGCTCATTTATAAAGAAGAAAAAATTAAATAATCCAGACAATCTTATAAAGTGCGAGATCCGATGTATCAGTCAAAGAGATAATTGTGTGGATCGTCGTGTTCCAGATACGTCTAGTTGCCAGTTGTGCTCTGCAAATCAGCCACGTCAAACGAATTCGCTCGCGAGCCGCCGCTGCGCCGCGTTTGTTTCCAACTCACATCGGCTCGATCAAAACATGAACAAGCGGAAGACGAGCTTCTCGAGGACCCCACTAAGTCGTTGAGCGCCCACCAAAGACCGAATGTTTACTCGTCACCGAAAGGAGCAAATTCTCAGTAAGCATAAAACTTGGCTTGTATTGATGTACGCCAACTGGGTTCAGATCAAAGTCGCGCGCTTTCAAACAATGTTAACACGCTGCTGATGTTTCATCAGCCCCACCATTTCATTCTCTCTCTCTCTCTTTCTCTCTTGTCAGAATTTATTGTCTCATTGTCCTCTTCCGTTCTTGTATCCCTTTGTGATAATTTTGATTTCATCTCAATCTAAAACACACACCACTATATGCGCTATTCTCTTCTCTCTTAAGACATTCGCGATTGGAAATTCACAATTATATAAATAAATTCTATAGAACTGTATTGTGTTAACTGAGCCAAAAATAGACACAGTCTCTTAACAAAGTATTCTCATGTCAAAGTATTTTGTGCGGATCGTGTGATGACCGGTGGAGAAACCGTAAGAACATACGACCGGAAATCGATGACAACCGTCGTTACGATCGTTCACATAACAATCTGGCGCCGCGTCGGGGAGAAAGAAAGAGAGAGAGAGAGAGAGAGAGAGAGAGAGAGAGAGGAATCTCGACCGTACACGATGGAGCGAAAAGGGCACGTACACGATTCGTGCTGAAAACAATGCTTGCGGTATAATATTAAAGAGTTGGAGCTCGCGCGTGGCGACGCACAATATTGTTTTGTCCTCTGTGAACGCAATGGTCACGAACACCACGGCATATTTTCTCGCGAGAGCGTTTATCGTCTCTCCCTTTCTCCTCTCCCGTGTCACCGTTTCTCTTTCCTCGCGGCTCTGTCTTGCCGTTTTCATTTTTCTCGAAAAAACAAAAGAAAAAAATGTCCCATGTAACACGCGCAAAGAAGAGAAGCAAGAATTGTCGATGCAATAGTTGCTGATCACGTGCGCATTGTAATTTATGTAATATAACCAGACACACACACACACACACACACACACACACACACAAAGAGAGAGAGAGAGAGAGAGAGAGACGCGTGTTATTACGCGTATTGTTTTTTTATTTTAAGAATATTCAAGAAAACTTCAAAGATACAGAACAAAGGAGCAACGTGCGAATCAGACAAGAATCTGTGCCAAATGTACGTGCAAATTTAAAGCCCGTAAATCGGCGCGAGATATACGACGTGAATAGAACGACGTTATGCAAAACATTACGTAATTTTAGTTATCTGCAGATATTGTCGTCGTATTACGTGCAAAAGCGTATTAAGGTCAAACTATATAGATTATAGGATATCATATGAATGCAATAATATGTTGATATTTCGAATAAGAGATCCGAAACGCAACTCTATTCGCATCGTGTCGATCTGTAACGTGAGACGCGCATTAAGAAACTTCTTTTTCCTATACTCTTGCAAAACTAGTTTTCCCCTTTTGGTATTTTTTTTGTGTCTTTTATAATTCTATCTACGTTTTCTACTCGAAACATTTAAGAAATTATGCGAAATACTCTCAGACGCTCTATAGAAGTTGAGCTCGCACTTAAAACATTTCTTATTTGTTTTATGTTTTTATATTATATATTATACTTATATTATACAACTTATGTTTATATTATATATGAATAATAAGAACAATAATAAAAAAAATAGTAAAACAAGCAAAGTTAAAAAAAAAAAATAATAATTAACGTTACTTTACTAAATTGATCGTAAAATTATATTTTTCTAGAAACACATTTTAGTATATATATAATTTGTATATATATACTATATATACAACTGATAATATATATACTATTAAATTAATTAAATTAACGTTTTCTCTGTTGAATTTAGTTTAACTATTACATTTGGTGTTATCGTCGAATATAGTTCAACGAATGTATCTCTACGGCCGAGAGTCGACGCCGAAAAACTAACTTTTGTATGTCCAACAAAAAAGCCGTCGGCGGCGCATACGTTTTCCGTACCAAAAAAATTAATTTATTATTCGATGGAAATTTGACATATATATCTTATTATCCTAAGGGATTCGCAGATACTAAAAATTCGTACTTTTAGTAAAAATGACTGTGACGAATTTGAAGAATTTATATCTAGAAAAAGGTTTTAGAACCATCTATTGAAAAAAAATCCTTCTACCTGTAGTAGGTAGAAGAACTGAATAGAGGGGATAAAAGGAAATAAAGAGGGGATGAGAAAATGACCTGAGACGCGATTTTCTTCGTCTTAGATTTTATACTTATGTCTTAGATTTTATACTTATCGAACTTTTTATACTTGCCGAACTTTTATCGAAAATATGAAACTATGTTTTTATAGAATCTACTTTTATTTATGTGTTAAAAAATAATTTTATAATTAGATGATTCGTTTATACATATTTATAGGTCGATATCGTCATAAGTAATAACATTGTTTAGTTTAATTTTTGGCGAACTAACGTTAAAAAATGATCAATTGATAGCATTTTGTTTGCATATTTCGAAACTTTTCGTATCCACACGCTTCGCGTTCAATGATTATTAATAATAGCCGTTGTGTTAAAAAAACAATTTCACATTTTCTTGCTCGAATAATGAAAAGCAATGTCCTAAACTTTCTGTGAAATTTGTGTTTCCAAACCGTTTTCTGTTTCAAAATTTGTTTTAATTTTGCGAGAGTAAATTTCTGGGCGACACAATACTTTTTAATGTTTGAGCACGTGCGAGAAAAAGAAGTGCTTCGGCTGTGCGTCGGCTCTGTCACGTAAATCGTAGGAGAGCGTCAGACCTAATTATGTTGAACCTAGAGGCTAAAATTTTCCAGGTATATTTGCGATGTTTCCCTTTATTTCACGACGTGTTGGCGCCGGGTTCTCAAAAGCCCCAAAAATCTTTCGATAAAAAGGGAGCGGCGGCTTGACACTATGATGGTATCTCTAGAATTGGGCAGCAGATTTTTATGCCTCCTGGGATCCATCTCGCTGGGTAACATGATTTCCAAGTGGGGAATGAAAGAAGAGAAATCGAGCAAAAGAATGCAAAGTCTTTCCGCTTTTCCTCAATAATAATGTTTTTTTCGGTTCTCAATTCAATTCCTGCACCAACCATTTCTGCACTTGAAAAAAATTCTGATGAATGATCATTCTTGCAGAATTTCTGCATTCCTGTATTCAGAAAACCGCATCCTCGGATTTTTTCTCATAATAAGATTTCTTTATTATAGTTGTAAAAAGGAATAAAAGAATTCTCTCTCTCTCTCTCTCTCTCTCTCTCTCTTTGCATATGGAATGCAACGCAATCCAATATAGATTTTCGAAGTAAATTTAATTCGCAAATTAAAATTTGTTTAATTTACATATAAAAATATTTCGCACGTACGTCCGCGCTTAACTAATCGAATTATTTTTCTCAATATATTCGGTTTTGTCATCGCTTTGAAAAAGAACGTTTGAAGAAGCGCGTTTACGAAGCACGTTTCTATCCAAAATTTATTAATTATTAATGTATTTTTGATGCTAAAACAATAATACAAAAAAACGTAACACGGTAGAAAAGTGCCTTACGGTAATACGGCATAATGGAAATAATTAAGACGGGAACGAGATGACGAGATAAATGAGACAAGACCAAAGCTAATAATCATATGCCGTGAACGGGGCACTGCGTGCACAACGCGAGATATCAAGAAAAGCGCGATGTTCTTTCGCGATTAAATTCAAATCTTCTTCGTGGAGAGTTTTCCGTGGCTGCATAATATAAAGCCGAGCTGCGTTATACTTTGGTGCGTGAACAAAGTTGTTAACATAAAAATATTATTATTTACGCGCGCGTCTTCTCGAAATGGCTTTTAAACGATTGCACGGCGGTCGTTAACGAGATCGAGACCGTTGATCGTCGGTATAAATGGCCAGCGCGCAGATTTTATTCAATTAAGCTAATTAGAGGTTAAACGCACTTCTGTCAAATTTCAAGACAGCGATCGAAGATATTTTTTCTGTCGAATTATCGCAAACTCTCCTCTGTATGTCTCTGTTTCTTTCTTGACGTTACAAAGCAAAGAATGCTAAAAAATGTGTGCCTCATCGTCGAGCGTTCTCGCGGCCTGATAAAAATAATGGCATGATAATTATACGCGTTCGTCGTGCATAATATGCTCGAGCCAGGCAAGCGCGTCTGTTTCGGCCAGATCCGCTCTTTAATGAGGTCGAAATTAAATGACGATCAGCGTGTAATCAAAGAAAAATTGTATAATTGCAATCATAATTGGAAACGAAATGTGATCTACATACAGTAAGGCCATTATACTCGCAGCGCGAGATCCGCGATACCAAGTTTCGCCGGGCGTATCCGTTGTCTGTTCGCGCACACGCTTTTCCGCGCAACGGCGTTATTTAATTAGGAATAATTTTCCCTGTTCCAAATTCATTATCTTGAGACTTATTATTTTATCAAGATCCGAGAGAGAAAAGGTTATTGCGCGTCCACACAACTCGCGAGAAAATAAAAGCGTTTTTTTTTTCATTCTCGGCAGAAATATATTGCCTATCTAAATAAACGACGTGCGTATGCGCGCGTGTGTGTATACGCGTATGTATACAATATTACATATGTGATATTATACGTGCGTATATAGACATGCACATTCTTCGGGATTCCACGTGCGAACGGAACGAATTGACAGAAGAGAAACGGCAAAAAGACGGCGGTTTTTCTTCGTTGTCGCGGCAACGGGAATAAAAGGATGACGGAGAATACCGTATTACAGATGCCAGAACCGTATTACAGATTCACCTCGACGATCTCTCGGACTCCGGTCCCCATTATCAGCTCACTAATAATATGCGGGAGACTCTAAATCACTTCACAAAAGACTCGGGGATGGTCGCGCACAGCCGCGTGAATGACGGAGGTCGAGGAGTGGATTTCAATTTGTCTTGATCGCCGCGACGGGAATATTAAAAGCGTCTCGTCTCCACCCGCGCGCGCGCGGGAAATGGTTGAGGCAAGGCGCCACGTGTGTACCAGCTCCTTCTCGCTTCTATCCTGAATAGCCCCGCGTGCGCGCGGCCGCGAGAGACGCGTCTTTTTGTGCCGCGCGTAACGCGTAATGCCGGTAACGTTTCCCGCGAAGCCAAGCTAATTATTCCCCATCCAGCGCGCGTCTTCTTTCACCGCGAATGCCACTCGGATGTGTCGTCGCTCGAATGTGTACGCGACCGCGAAGTCCGTCGTTCGCGTACAAAAGCCCGACTCGAACGAGCGAGTTTACGAGCGTTAAACCGTTAAAGCAGATAAGATCGCGTGAAATCGGCCCGAATCTCGGTCTTTCCACAGCGGAGACCGATACAATAAAGCGCGTGTGTATATTACACATATATGTAATATATGGGCGGCGTATATGCACGCGGCGATTGATGTGTCGGATATATATATATTACACGAATGGAGCGCGCAAACGATCATTTTTCACCGTCGATCGTATTAATTACGCGCAGCGCGCGGATAACTTCGATCGCTCGGCTTCAATCATTGAGCGATCGATTAAAGGGAAGGGGAAAGGTCACATTCTCCGCTTGTTAATAGCATACACGTCGTCCGCGCACACATATACGTGTGTGTGTGTGTGTGTGTGTACGAGCGTGTCGATTAAAAGATACCTTAATGATTCGCTCGTAATATCGTCTCATGGTTGTGATCTCGTGACTCTTTCTCTCTCTCTTGTCGTTAATCATATTTCGTTTACGAGCGCGTACATAAATTACGGAAACAATACGGGAGAGGAGCGTATCGCCATCTCGATATACACCTTGTGACAGGTATCGCGTAGATTTTATTCGACGTAAATGTACATGAGATATACGTGCGAGATAAGATAGATAAGATGCGCTATTGAAATATCTTAACAAATTGTCGTGGAGATTCGAGATCGGGCCGCACGGAAATCAATTTTATCTTCTTTTGTTCCTGCGATGTCGACACGCGATTTTTCGTCGTCGTCGAATTAATGGCACGAAATGCGCGTGCGACTACGCGCGGGAGATAGGATCTTCCGAGAAGACCGATTTGTATGCACGCATTATAATATAATACATAGTTGGGATCACGAATTCCCAATTCGGACGCGGGATATATCCCTCCGCCTGGCTCGATATCACATATGTATCTTAATATCGTTTCTCGATCGTTGCACGCACGAAGATTCCTTACCTCCGATTTCTTCACGAATCAACGGCACGCAGACGCGAATATAATTCCCGCTTCTGTTTAAGTGCGACCTTTTTTTATGGCCATTATCGCCTGCCAGCGGCGATATATCACGAAGAAGGCAAAGGAAAGAAAGTATGGCGTTGGAAAGTCGATGTATATCTTTTTTTTTTTCACGAATAAAAATAATTCAGCGAAAAAAATCACGCGCGTTTTATATTTAATGTACTCTATTCTGTCTTTCTCTCTCTCTCTAATTTTTTATTTACAATAAAATAGCAAAATAATAGTACGTGCGAGTTCTTTTCGAGTAAAATAGTCAAGAGAGGTTTTCTCCTACCTACATGGCTGACTGTATCACTTGTTTGTTCTGAACAAATGACACGAGTATATCCGCGAGTTTGCGGAAAGAATGTAGGCGATAAAGCTGGAGGAAAATATTGAAGAGTAAAGAAAGAGCGATCTCTCTACGTAGGTCCTACGTACAACGGTTAGATCTACGAGGAAGTTATTGCTTCTGCATCCGTTTCCGTCCCACGGCCCCGCTTTTCCCCCTTTTCATCAGCCTCGGTTCTACTCGCCGTCTGACACTTAACGGTTTACGACTCACGGCATTATCATCCCCCACTCGCCACTTTCACGATACTTCTCTCTCTCTCTCAGGAGTTTCCACCACCCTCTAATTTGAAGACAACTCGCATATTTCTTTTCGAATGGGAGGTGGGAATGAGTTTAGGTCATCTCCTAATTGTTAAGAGAAAATAATAAATTTTCAACGTACTCGTATCGACTTGTCTTGTGTATAGAAGAAAACACACATAATGTGTAAAAACGAGAGAGTGTTGGTAAAATTGAGTTTACGACTTGTAAGACAGGATGTACAACAGCCCTGGAATATCTTTCTTACAATCGTATTTCGTCTGCGGCCGCAATAACGCAAAAAGGGACCAAAAGGAGTGCCCGTGATCCTCGTTTCTCGTGTTTTGATGCTAAAAATAGCGACACATCGTGTCGCGCAACAATGCAGCACGCGTTGCGCGGATGCATCTGGACCGCAGCAGCCCTTCGTCACCGACTTCTCCTAAAATTATCTCAAACGCGGCATCGGCCTCCTATTTTACCAGTCGACGCGCTTCGAGTGGGAGTCGCGTGCCATTAGTTGGTCTCTCTTTCTCTATATCCATCTTTCACGTAATACCCTAACTTTTCTATCGCGTCTTTCCGCTTGACTCTAATGTTCCCGCAGCTGCGTACAGTCGGCTCGTAACTTTTCTCGTAACGAACGAAGGATTTAAAACGCAGTTTTACGCGCCCGGAATGTCGCGGCCGCAATCTCAACGTATTACTTTGGTAATCCTAGAATCTCCACTAGTCACGGGATCCTGACAGGTCCCGCGTGATCTGTTGCCCTACTAATAGAACTCTTTAAATGAAAAAAAGAAATAAATAAAAGAATCGCTCGATCTCAAAGCAAAATATAAATTCATCAGACGACGATGATCGATCGGCAAAACGAAATGATTCTCACACGCGAGTCTCGAATTCGTCCGTAATCTATAAAAGCTTATGGTCGAAATGAGATTTTAGAATTAGCGAGAAGAGATGAGCGCGCGCGTTTCTTCAGCCTTTGACGCGAGGCGTTATATACGCCACCACCCCCCGTCCCGTGAACGCGTCAGTGGAGTTTCATTTGGAGTCTAGACGTCCCCGAGGTCGGCTTCCCGGTATCTCTGATATTTATAATCGCGAAACCTCCGTCTCCCCCCCTCGCATTAAAAGGCTCGATTCTCGGATTAGCGGAAGCTAACTCGGTCTTAGATCTCGTACGGGAGACGACCGACACGTGTCGTGTCAAAAGACGGCCATCCTCTATCCCTCCGCCCTACCCTCTATTCGTCCCCCGCCATCAGCGCACCCACTCGATGTCCGCTTCCCATTTTCCATTCTCCGTTTTCAAACGTTCCTTAAATATACACGTCGCTCGAATCGTCCCCGGAGCGTCTTAATTTCCTGCACATCGTTCGATGCGCGACGTTTCACAGAAGTTTACGCCCACCGCGCGTATGGCGAGATCACTCGCTCGCCGTGTGTTTTTCCGCAATTAGCAATTCTTATTAAATTACCGCGTCTTGTCATGTGCGATTATTCACTCGCAACTTGTCTCCGCACACACACACATACACGCGGAATCGAATGCAATCTAACAAATTGATAACTTATCGCCTCGCGCGTGTCTATTTGCGTAGCTCTTTTTTACACCGAGAGAGTTTCTTCTCAGCTGGCCAGAGACGGAGACCACATAATTCGCTGATACGTAATAAATCAATGTTGAGGTTTCGAGTTACGCGCTGAATAATTTACGATGTATAATTCCTAATTGCCGTAGCGCGCGCACCGGCGCGCAATTCGCTGTCTGTACTCGGTCTAATTAAATCGTAGCGTCGAGATGTGATCTCGGTGAGATCACATTCGCGGGCTATGCTTAGTGCGCTGCTGAAGTCTAGACGAGGCATGCGACAGATCTCTCTTTCTCCCTCTCTCATTCTTGTCTCTTCTCTCCGCTCTTGCGAATCTTTTAGATTGGGCGAGCGAACACGCGTATGTGTGTGTGTGTGTGTGTGTGTGTGCATCGTCGTGCGGTTGCACGCGTGGTCGAATAACGCGACCGAGCGTCTCTGAAATAGCGCAATTAAGCAAATGACGCGTCCCACACGTGACTGCTCTCTCTCTCCCTGCTCCGTTTTCTCCCATTCCCTCTTTCGCGCGCGCTTTATCGTTTTCGCGACTATTCGCCAAGATTCGTCATGTTGCTAAGAGGAAGACAAAATTTTCGATTCGATGATGCGAACCGATTAAAAAAAGATCATTCCGCTTCGTACCTCAGATATGAAATCACAAACTTGACCAAAAGCCACGCTTTTGGTCAAAGTCTGAAGAGAGATTATGTCGGCTCATTTATCGACCTTTTAAATTTCCATAAAAGGATCCTCGTACAGCTATATTGCACACGCGACCACGATTAACACACTTTCCGCACCGGAAATATCCCGACGTTAAACAAGTTATATCACGTCCTCGATCGGTTTTCCTGCATATTGGAGATTCGTATCGTGTGACAATTCTCTCTCGGTAATTTCAATAATTTTCATCCTTCGCGTGTACGCGAAAAAGAAGCGCCAGGCGGTGTTTTCGCGCGTGAACAAATAAACCCGCAAACGTCGGGCAGATGCGTGGCAGTTTTCGTCAGGGCAATCCGTGCGCGGCGCGCACAAAAGGCGAATGACGACTCGTGCGGCGAGTAGTCTCCGCGAAATTCGGAACGGAAGTTCCAACAATTCACACGTGCCCTCGCGCACACACACAGGTAATGTCGCCGCCGATATGAACACACGCGGCAACGCGACCGCGGATATATGATGATGTACGCAATGAGGGCAAGTGCGTGCAAGTGTTGCCCGGGCCACACCGTTATTGCGCGCTCGGTAACCGTCACTTTTCGGCAGCTGTCCAAAGTTTGCGCGCACGCGTCTCTCGCCATTATATGTAATTTTCGCGAAGATAGGCGCAACGAGAGGAAGACAAGAGTCGCACACCTTCGTTAGACACACGACACGCGTAAACGGTACTTTTTGACCGAAAACGCGCCTTGTTACAATGTTTTTCCTCATGAGCATGAAAAAACATCGTGCATATTTACACCGTGCGTATATTTACATGACAGAAATAATAACCGCGAAGGCATCCTGACGCGCGCTTCGCGTTATATTGACAACGTACGCCTTCTCCTTTTCGGGTCACAAGTCTTGTTTGTGTTTTACGAGATTTTGGACAGATAACGCGCAACGCGCAAACCCGCGCGAACACTCTTTCTCTCATTCTCTCTCCTTCATTTTTCACGAGTTCCTAGAAGGGTAGATAAATTTACGGAAGTTACATCCTATTATTAACTTCACAATTGTGTGTGTGTATTTGTCAGGCGATATAGAGAATACCCACATGCTAATAAACACCTGCGTACGAAATATTCGTTAACGCGAAGAATACACGAAGAATAAATGTTAAACAAGGTATGAGTTACTTAATTATAAAAAAAATTATTTTAAAAACTTCGAAAAAATTCAGTAAAACAAATTTCTTTTGTCACGTGTAAACACTCGAAATTGACAAATTAATTAAATCATGCAAATTAATTACATCAGGTATGTTCAACATTAATATTGAATCGTTGTTTTTCGTCTCTCTTGACGAATAGAATTTCAGAACACAAATATTTTCCTAACGAAACATCTTCTAAATCTTCAAAATCTCGAAAGATCGAATTATCGATGGCTATTTGTACCTGAGAGAGGAAGAAAAATCGGAACCTGTTTAAAAGAGAAGTATTAGAATCCATTTCTCGAGAATGGGGAAATCTACGTCACACACTTTGATACTTGATGCGTGCGAAGCGGAAAAGCCGTCTTCTGTAAAAACGATCGGAGATAATCTCTTTTGTGGTACGCGGCCGTACAATTCTGTTACACTTTCCTGTGTCGCCCGCTGACAAATACGCGCTCACGGGCGAAGGAGAAAGAATGAGCGGAAAAAGGACGGAAGGAGAGAAAGAGAAAGAGAGAAGGGAGAAGAGAAAAGGGGAGAAGATTTACCGACATTTCGACCCCCGTCTCTCTCACTCTCTCACTCTTTACACGGATAAACGAGGTGGAGACGATGAGGAATAAAAGAAGACAATATTTTACACGGACATGAAGGGCGCGTGTTTCTCGTCGTTACGCGATCACGCGTGTACGCGCGGACACACGCACACACACGTCTGCGTGTAAGTATATAACATGTAGAGATACATTCACGAATGCTAGTCTGAATAAATGCAAGTGACGCTTGTGTGCACCCACATGATTCATTGAAATTCAAATATCTCCGGCTCGTCTTTTCTCTCAGAGCGGACAGTGATGCAGGTGCGTTGGTGTTGGTGCGCGTACGGGCCACCGTGTATATACAACCGGAACGATGGTAAAACCAACGCGCGCGCGCTTTCTTCGTCGTTGTTTGTGACACCCAATGAAAATGCGCGTGCTTTACATATATGCTTATACCGGCCGCTCGAAGATATTCATTATAATAGCGAGAGAGAAAGAGTGAAAGAGAGAGAGAGAGAACGTCGTATAATATGATGCACCACCTTTGGTATGCTAACCGGGGTCAAAATATAACTCCGCGTCGCCGGGACGAGATTCACGTTCGTCCCGGCACTCTAGATGGAGACATCCCTGAATTCCAACACGCGCGCCTCCCACGTCGGCATCCACTCGCGCGGCGACGTGTTATATATCTCTCCAATCACGCCGAATATCGAACCATTGTCCGCTTTGAGGAATTTACAATAGAATGCCGCGGGGGACAAAGAGATCGCGGAGAGGGGCGGTGGGAGGAGAGAAGAAAGTTTACATTTTTTTTATGCGGGTAAAGAAATGAAAGAAGATGTTATTGCATGTGTCTCGCGTACTATAGAATTATTATTTCGCGGCCGAACAACACGTTAACAAGGCTGTTATTATTATCGTTATTATTATCGCGGACCCGTGCAAAAAGAACACGCCCCCCGTCCCGCAGATCACGCGCAGATTTCTTGTAACGAATTTAAAAAGGGAAAGACGTACCGCGTAATATTGTACAATGTTTGTTTTTATCACTTGGAAAATCGACAATGGCGGCGTAGCCTCGTATTTTCAAGAATAGATACCACTCCGCCGAGAGGTTACGGACATTATAATAACAGCTTCAGTGCGTGGTGCGAGAAAAATAAGGCGCAGGAAACGAGGAGAAAACGCACACCGCCACGCGGTCAGAAGAGGAAAGCCGCTGTCAAGTTGATCAACGATATGTCACATCCTGTGTGTGTTGGAAATCTCGTTTTCTGCGAATCAGCATGCGCCGTAACGAAACACTCTCCCAGTTTTCTTCGTCAAAGTGTCGTCTAGAACTGACTCGCCCGGAGCGTGCCTCGCGATAATAATCGTAACGAAGTTATGGTAAATTATACACGGCGCGATTGTTCGCGATAGTCAGCTGAGAATGCGTTAGTTGTTGTTGTCTTTCTCTCTCTCTTTCTCTCTCAACGTTACGCGTTGTAAAGATCGGCAATTGAAGATTTCAAGGTCGTACGAGAATTTGTGTGCCAGACATCGAGCTGGAACATCTCTTTGTGCGCGGAAAACAAAATCGATATTTTTCTTCTCACAGATCCCGCGTGCAAGGAAATAAATGCGTGTATTGATTAGATAAAAAAAAAAATAATAATAAAAAAAATGGAAATGTGTATAGAAAATATGGAATTATATTCAGCAACAGCGAAACGATCGTAAGGCAAGGTAAGAAGCGGTGAAACTGCGAAGACGGGAATGAAGCATTGCAACTCGTTTCGCACGCGTTCCTTTTCAGCGTTTCGCCGACGAAGACAAGCGAAAGATCATTCCGCTTCGGCTAGAAAAAAAATATGATCGCGGCAAAAAAAAAAAAAAAAAAAAAAAATTCAGGATTGCGACGCGCAAAGAAAGGAACGAAAGGAAGCAATTGGCAGTCGGCTTACAATTGGTTGCTTATAACGAGCGTGCGGAAAGCGTAGGTAGCCTAATAGCCATATTTACAGCCTCATCCAATTATTGGGTAAACACGAGGAATCCGCGGGTCAATACATCGTTTGAGAGGGAGAAAAAGGGTGTAGGAAAAGGTGGCGGCGCCGTCGGACCGCTTACAGACAAGCGATGCAGGTGTTGCACCGACTAAGTAAATTAGACACTCTTGTTGAGATTCTCGAATATAATGCGGCTATTTTCATCCGGCTCTTCTCTGACTTTCTCTCGCCCCTCTCCCCCCCCCCTCCGTCCCTCCGATGTCGCTTCTCTTATCTTCACACGCGATCGCGAAATTGGTGTGTCACGTCCTTACGCAGTTACGACAACGCATTTATACGTCGCGTATATCGCGATAAATATCGCATATCGACGTTTTGTTACAACGGACGTATGTGTTTCGCGCGAGCGCAAAGTCGAAGCGGAGAGTCTCTGCTGCCCGCTTCGCCTGCATCACTCGTGGTTACCGCGCGCTGCACCGAGGATTTAATTTTCTTTTCAATTACGTCATTTAAAGGGAGTTAAACCCCTTATTCCCTTATCCCAGAAAACCAAGAGAGGGTGCGACAATAGAACCATTCAAACGATTTCCTCCAAACGAGCGTCTCGTATGCGAAGCTCAATAATAATCTCTCTCGCTGCACCGTAATAATTGCGCTTTCGCATGCGTAACTCGTTTAATTGATCGATAAGCAGACCGGGAATTATGTCTCCGGCCAATGGAATATTAAGCAAAGAAGAAGAAAAAACTGTTTTTCTGCTTTTAGTGTCGAACGTGTATGTAATCTTTTTTGTGTCGTTATTAGCGCGCGTATCGTATCGTCTTCATCATCTCGTCTCGATAATTGATGACGCGCGAAAAATAATAATCCGATCCAAGTACGCAAAAAACACGCGCGTGTTATATCGCGTGTGTGTATCGCGAAGATAAATAACACACCAGAAACTGTTGTTTTTTTTTCTTTTAATTATTATTAACGCGAATTATTGCGTACCGCAAGAATGATAAGTTTATTATATGTAACCAATCGTCAATTTAACGCGCATAAAAACGTTATTCAGCTTCAACAAATTACAAACTAGCTCGGCTAGCGTTGATCGATAAGAACGACGTGAGAGATAATTGCGTACGATTAAGGAAAACTACACGATCCGCGTGCAATTATAATTTTATAGAACGTAACAATAGTAACGCGCACGCTACGATGAAAATTAGACGCAATTTGTTTTCCTTCCTGGAATATTTCGCACGAAAAAAAAAAAGAAAAACAAGAATAACTCTTTCTGGTGGATTATCCAACACGGAAAGAAAGAGAAAGAGAGAGAGATTTGTGTGGATTTAGACAAAACCTATATGCGATCTCTTGAGAAATTACAAAGGACCGTATGGCAGAGAGACGTCTGTCTCTCCCACGTGTCCCTCGAGCGTGTTAACGCTCGGCAGCGACGACGGTGAATCGCAGACTGAATTTTAGGCGCACCGGCGCGCATTTGCATAATGATAAGGCATTTGCATAATCACAATGATAACTCTCGAGGGGTGATCGCGCGTCATCATCGTTCGTCGCATGTAGAAGGTGTCATAATTTCGCGTGCTCGTAATGAGACTCTGAATAATAAGATGTTTTCGCGTCATTATTACACATCTCTTTATTATTAAGTACTTGAATCAAATCTTAAAGAGATTTTATCGAGAAATTTAAATCGAGAATAAAATTTTCTCGTCAGACTCAAATAATATACAATATTCGTTGTAAGAATTAAGAAATAAATTCTTTCGAAGCGAGGAAGAGTCGCCCCGCTTCAAAATTCGTACGAATCTACCGGCTATCTACCTTGTCGTAATCGGCCGTGCGTTTTTTGTGCGTATGCATGTGCCGAGGAGTCTTACACGCGTAAACGCGCATAGAACACTCAAGCTCGCTCGAACACACAGAGATTCTATGAGTGCACAGAGACGGGAGCGTAAAAGGTCGGCTGTGCGCGTGTATGGGAGCGAAATAGCCGGCAATTTGCAGGTTTACGAGTTATTTCACAATGGCTGTAAAGTATAGTGCTACAGTATTATACTGCCGTGGTAGCTCGAGTGTACGAACGGTCAGCGAACGACGTTACACGAGGTATCGCGAGATGAGTATACGCGTACGGGTTGAATACGAGGGTTGAATATCAACGTCGCGAATCGCGCGCTATGTAGGTACACGAACATCGTTATCTTACGATGAGACAAAGCTTCCATTTCCTATCTAGAAAAATACTACACACATACACAGTGACCCGCTTGTATGTCAATGAGTTATTTGCTTGTATGTCAAACCACCTCGTATAGAAGAAAATCGACCAATGTTTTTTTTTTATATATGTTCATTCTAGTTTGCTCTCTTCTTTCCCGTGCACAAATTAGATATCAGTTTATCGAAAACAAAATCATTCGTAAATGCGGTCATCGCGTACTGTACACGAAAAAAAAAATTTGCTACGTTTATTAAGATTTTTGTTTTGCCAACAAAACATTTTGTTGATAAAACAAAAAATTTCGTAGACAACAAGTTTTCTTGCTGACCATATAATAATAGCATAACTTTTTTTCGTGTATAACTCAATGAAAATTTTCTATTTCACACTTTTACACAAATTTTTCTTCGTTTCTATTGATTTGTTCTTTTTCAAAAAAAGAAGGGACCGTCATAACTCCGTTTAGAATTCGTATTTTTTGCTATAGATGAAAAGAAAAGAGATAAACTCTGAAGTAGTGTGACCTGAAACTCATTTTCAGCAAAGGACTAAATTATATATGTTTCTTAACCGAATTACGCATCAGGACATACAAACTTCAAAGTCTACAAAACGGCAAAGAGTTTAACAACTGTGCTATTCTATTTTAACAATGACTAACCATGCAGACATAACTGTAAAGCTATTAAAGTAGACCTAATTCAACAGAATAGAATCAGATGAAGAAAGAAAATGAAAAATGAAGAAAACGTAGTCGTTTGTTGTGAGGCAAAAAAAGTCGCATGATTACCTGTATAGAAGGAACTCTTTTATAGGTTGATGCACCTTCTTTTCAGCAAAAGAACGTGCAACATCAACCTTTAAAAAAGTGAGAAAAGAAGAAGGGAAGAAGAGATAGAGAGTTTAAGAAATCAAATCAAGAAATCAAAAAGAGCATCAAATATCAGCTTTAAGAAATTTGCAAATAATAAAAAAAAAAAAAAAAAAAAAAAAAAAAAAAAAAAAAAAAAAAAGATTACCAACATCGCGAAAAAAAGGCGGACTCGAAGAGTAAAACAGACGAAACCACCATCGGCCCGAAGAAGAAAGATTAAAGAGCAGCTTGTACGCCCTCGCTTCGGAATGATGGATGCGATCCGTGAGATGCGGGCGCCGCCGCTTTGCCGAGTAGGTGGAGACTTCTATTTCCATTCCCGCGTTGTTCCCTCCGTTTGTACTATATACCACGCCGTCATTCGCGGGCCGTTTACTCGCGCGTTGGTCCGCTCGCTGCATTAATCAGTAAAGTATGTTATTGCCGATACTTCGTGAAGTAAAACAGCCGCCGATCCTTTATTTCATTCGGGTGGCGCAAAATTCATTCCCGGCAGATTTCAACACGCGACGTTATAAAAAAAAATTAAAATAAGTGAGAGAAATAAAAAAAAAACTGTACGTTTTCCTTCTACAAGTACTCGTTGTGGAAGTGTATTATTTAGATTCGTTGGTTCTTGAACAAAATTGCGTCGGTTGCGTAAAACTGCTCTTGAAACTTCGGCCATCCTCGAGGTGAGTTTGTCACGAGGACTGTGAAAGGATATCGGCCGTTTTGCGGGCTCGCGCGCGAACAACAATCTAAATGGTAATCCAACACCACGCCCTCTTCGCAAAAACCGAAAACCGCGGTCAACGGGACACACAACCGGACCCCGCTTTTACATCCCCATATGGCAAAAATGCGCGCGCGAATGCACCGAATGGGTCACCACAAAAAGCACTAACAAGGCTGCGATGTGAGTCCGGCTAATTCTATAACTATCGTCTCTGTTCTTCCACCTCTTACACCTTTCGTATCTTACGAGTTATACAGGGTGTCTGTCTCGGTACTTGGACACTTGCCGCGATTTTTAAAAACCGTCAAAAAAGACCAATTTTCTATCTAACATTGCAGTTGAGATCA
Source organism: Pseudomyrmex cubaensis (assembly GCA_014825685.1). Taxonomy (NCBI): domain Eukaryota; kingdom Metazoa; phylum Arthropoda; class Insecta; order Hymenoptera; family Formicidae; genus Pseudomyrmex; species Pseudomyrmex cubaensis. The sequence continues at coordinate 28,715 of QVOA01023673.1, forward strand.
GTTTTAATTATAATTTAATTAAGTTATAAAAAATTTAAAAAATAGTGAGTCTCTTATGAAAGTCGCGAGTAAAGATGCTCAAAACACATCGTTGTCGATCGGGATAACGAACACCTTGTATAACGCTGTTCCGGCTCCGAAATGTTTCTTCCTTCCTTCCTCGGTGTCGAGCCGATCATCTCGGTTCTTGCTCCGAAACACCGTCAAAACGAACTCTCCATTTGGAGACGGCCGGGTAATTATCTCCGGCCGTGTAAAAATAATAATTAGCTCCCACCGTTGCATTAATTAAAGCCGTTTGTCTCCCTCTCTCTCTCTCTCTTCGCCTCGGTTTTCTTACCCCTCTCGTTCCTCGCACTCTCGCGCGAGGGAGGAGAGTTCTAGAATAATTACACGTCCCTTGTGGCACTAACCAGTGTCCCACAAAGACTGACCGCCCGAGTTGTTCACGCCCACGACTCGGTCGAAATCGCTTCATACCAACACGTCCAAAGAGAACAACGACATTGCTTCCGATGCGGAAATCGCATCGGACAACGCGGAATCGCGTTCATCTAATTTTCACAGACTCGACCCGTGTGTGTCAACTTGACGTTGACATTCGTAAAAGAAATTTTTTTTCATGTCTCTTTGATTTAAAGAAAAAATAATATTGTTTCAAGTTTTTGAAATTAATCGCAAATTTACAAGCAGAAAGTTTCCAATTGAAGCGTTAAGCAAACAGCACTGAAGCAATCAATCTAGTTTTTTTTTTTTTTTTATAGTGCAATAAAAAGTTTGAATTAGTGCACGCTGCTGCGATTACTTGAAGCTCAAAACTCTCGTTACGTTAGGAGAGAGAACATTGGAAAAAGTGTCAACCGAGAAGTAATCATTTGCGTGAAATATGTGTTAGTGGTTCGACAAAAGTCGCCGCGCACAATTCATTCCCTTAAAAAAGGCGTACGTATATAAATAAGTACTTGCCTGACGCACCTGTCTGAATTGTTCTTCATAGCTCCAGTTAGAGCTAGATTGGACCGCTCCGTGCTGATTATTGACTGGACCGAGAGTTCGGGGTGATGGATCAGACTCGCGGGATTCCCCGTTACTTCTTGAAGAAGTCATAGATATTTCTCCGTTGTTTCTGGAGGATCCTGGTTGAGGCGATACACTGAGCGGTCTTGAAGTGGACATTGGTTGTCCACACAGTGGTCTAGCATTAGTATGGACCATTGCCATTTGATTATTTTCAAGTGTACTAGGAATATTCTGAGTCAAAGGTGGCGATGGCGTGCGTTGATTCATAACGTTGCTGAGAAAGGGCGATGGTGCTGGCATACAAAGTTGTTGTAACAAGTTGACGTTGACGCCGCCGACGGTGCCGGTGTTGAGCACGTTCATGAAGTCTACGCCATTTCTACCATGTAGCATTTCGTTGGCGACCATGACTTCGCCTTGCTGCTGCTAATCAAAACATAAATATAAATTGAAACAAGTATAATATTGTATTCCTCAGAAACTTAATTGTACGAACGTCATTTTAAAGCGTTCCTTTAGTTCGGAGTAACCGAGTATGACCGAAAACCGCAATTTCTGTCGTCACTGAAATTTTCCGGCTTTGCAAGACAAAACCTTTGTAATTTTCACGCCAAGTGCAAAACGCCAAGATTGTACGCGACGATCTCTTATCGGAGCAGCGATCGTAAAGATATCTGCGCTTGTCATCCGGTTTAGGCTCCGCGTTGCGTAATAAAAAAAAAAAAAAAAAAAAAAAAATGTAGGTCAACGAACGCTCGACTTGAGTCAGTCGCGGGTGAGTTTTATGACGAATTAGCTGTGTGTTCGCTTATCTTCGGAAACTCAACAGGGCGAACGCGCAGTAGGCTCATGTCAATACAACTATTTTTTTTTTTTTTCGAAATCCGTTGTGTCGAACGATAGCGTGTGTACACTCGGTGAAGAACACAAACCCGAAACGATAGGTTAAACATGTTAAAGATGAAAGAGAAGAAAAGCTATGTTTACTAACTCTAATTTTCTCCAGAACACGTGGATTTGACAGATAGTTTGACATGGTAGCAACATCTATAACTGGATTGGCTGGAAATGACTGCGGAATCTCTTCCTCGTCTTCAGACTCGTTGCATTCCTCAAGTTCATAATCATTCGATTCACGCGTGTACGAAGTCTGTAATAAGAAAATATGAAATACGTTAAGAGTTTAACAATTATTTAATTCGAGAAAACGAAGTGAATTTTATGTTTAAATGCATGCATTCGAATCCAGAATTCTTTTCCATAATTTTTTTTAACGCGCAAAACAAATGATTTGATTATTGTTTTCCCAGAATTAGAAAAACTTGCAATTTGGTATAAATCTTACGTATCTTTTAACAATGCAACAATGCAAGATGGTTTTTTTCTTTGTCGCATATCTAGACAATAGCACGTATAAATTATAGTGAAATGTAACATTAATTAATATATTGTACCTATATTCTTAATTATAATTATAATTATACTGTTTAATTCATATACTATGTATATTATGTAGTATAATATATAATAATAAATTTAATAATCAACAATAACTTAATACTTAATTAATACTGCTTACTTTATACGTGCTATTGTAAGCAATTGTGCAATAACCGAAATACATCGAGCAATAGTTTCTGGATAAAAATAAAAAAATATTTTATTTGACTATAAGTTGTGACCACGATCATGCAAAGACTGATCTCCTCGTGCCTCCTTCTAGGACATATATTACAAAGAACAAAAGTAAACTTGGCCGTCGCTTGTTATTAACAATAAAACATGAGAATTTTTCGCGAGAATATTTTACACTATGTTGAATAAATAAATGTTTTAAATGACTTTCTCGTAAGCATAATAACTAAGAAAATAAAATCAAAGTAAAAAATCAATGCAGACTTAAGAATGTTGCTCCGCCCTTATAAATTCTACTTTTAATAATTAAAAATTAAAAAAACACAAAAATTACATGTGTTTTATTTTAAACAAAATTATAGAGCAAACACACAAACAAAGAAGTTAAAAATTGTTAAAATAAAGTGATGACAAAGATTAGAATGAGCGACATGTTCTATCTGGAGTGAGTGGATCGTTTCTAGGTTCAGTTTCCTTTAAAAAGCAAAGTTATATTTTTTATCAAGTTTTCAATATACGAAAGAAATGCACGCAATATAGATGTATTTAAATTAAATTTAATATGAATTTGAAACTGAACAAGTGATTTAAAATAGAAACATATATATTTACATTTGTGTTTTCGCGATATATTAAAAATTTTGAAATGTATTTACTTACATTTAAGGGTTGAATTAATCCCAGGTTATTCAAAACATAATAAAACATATTCCAATTAATAATATCTAAATTATTTATGGGAAGATCATTTCTACATACTTGCGTCTGTAAAGGAAAACACGCCTCCGTTGTTAGTAAGCATGTATTATATACATATAAATTATAAATTGTGAAAGTACAAAAAATTGAGAATTAATTTACATTGAAACTAATTAGACTAAAGCAAAAAATACTAAAACTAAAACTAAAATAATAAAACTAAAACAATAATAAAAATAAAACTAAAATAAAAAAAACAGTTAACGTTACAAATTGATTGCCTCTAATGGCGATAAGATTTTGATATGAACATTTAGTAAAGAATAGATACACAGTAAACAATATTGTTACTTTATCATTTTTTACATGTCTCAGATCTACTCAAATTAAAATTAACATTTTATTCTTTACTGTGTCGAAAATAAAGATTACAAAAGGATAAATTAAAGGCCGATACGAGCAATACATACAAGTTGGTCGTGTATAATTGTTGAAATTTATTAAAATAAATCAACAATTATACACGACCAACTTGTATGTATTGCTCGTATCGGCCTTTAATTTATCCTTTTGTAACCATTTCACGAGCGAGGTATTAATTAAAATAAAGATTGATACAATATAATAATAAGATGCCAGAGTTGAAATCCAGACCAAAAATATAAACCCAAAAGCATAACCAGCTAATCAGCAAATTACTTTAAGTAGTTGCAAAACAGTTTTTCTACTTTTTTCACTTTTGCTTTAAAGTTGCATGCAAATACGCGAAAGAGAGAAAACCTGACGATTACTATAGATACATTGTATAGCTTGAACGGAATAGAAGAGAGAGAAAGAGGGAAAAGCAAAATCTGTTGATAACGTGATATCAACGTGCAAGTTTAATCGTGAGCAAAGAGGGCAGATAATAAAGCATTAAACATTAATTAGAAAAATGGCGGTGAGTTATATACATCGAGATAGTCGCTATCGAGTAACATTATTATGCTACGGGTGTCATAAGTGTTTTACGGCTATGCCCATTGCAGCGGTGCCGCATAAATGTACAGTCATATTACCGAGAACGGAAATACCATCGTAAAAAAAAAAAAAAAAAAAAAAAGGGGAGAAATGTTCTATATTTTTTTTCTCATACAAACACATATAATATTAACTTCAATAAGTGTCTCGCGTAAAGTTACAAGTTTTTTTGTCTTTTTATTAATATTTCATTAATAATAACACTATTATTATTATAACACTATGTCTATATTAATTTATTATGTATATATTAATTTTTCTACACGCCGTATGTTTGTTTCTAAAAGTGTAGGATCACGAAATACAGATGAAGAAATGTAATGTCGAAAGATTCGGTTGTCAATCTTTGAACGTGCAAAACAATTTTGATTTATTATAATAAGTTTGAGTAACTGTCACAAATATGTTTTATTTCTGATAAAAATATTCAAACAAGAATTATAAAAGAAATAAAAAAAAAGAATGAATTTATTGTATTCTAACGAGGGAGTATACTTTTTATCTAGAAAGAGATGCAAATAGATTCATCGAAGCGTCAGGTATATTCAAATGGCGATCCGAGTTTTTACTTGGAAAGGGCGGACTTGAGTAAATATATGTCTATCGAATGCAGGTGGATGCAACGGTACTTAAATGTATTTAAGATTGGGTCAGGCCCGATCTCAAATGGGAATACGATCGCAAGAAGGACAAAAGCAATGGGCGAAGGAGAAGAACGACAGTCTTTCTGTCGGCATTTTGAGCACGTGTGATAATATTGACCCTCCACGGCCAGAAATGAACAAGCGGCAGAAAATAAAATCCTAATCAAATACAAAACAAGTTCGTTTCTCAGATTTCGATTTCGACCGGTTGAACAGCTCATAAAACTTGTCGATATTCTTCGCTTCCAGATAGAATCAAAATCCTGAATCAAAGAGTTTGCGCATAAATAATAATAATTAATCGTCGTCGAATAATTCTTACTATTATTGTTCTCAAAATTTCTTGTTTTACCACCGTGCGAGGGATTCGTATCTGTCTGCTCAATTTGTGCGAATGACAATAATAATGTGCGCGCACACTTGTGAGAATATCGTTAACTCCTTCGATAACTTCTTTCACACTGTAAAAGCGCGCGGAGGCAAATCTTTGACGCAAAAAAAATATCGTAGAAATCGCCGCATCGGGAAGAAAGGGGAAGGCGTGAAAATAAATTACTGGTGGTTACTTGCAATCTCTCTCGTTATTCTCACCATGGCGCGCGGGGTTGCGAATTATATCATTCAAGTGTGTTTGCGTACACAGTACCGTCATTATAATAATCACGGTAGAGCCGTGCTCGAGGGTGCCATTGTTTTCTAGTCTGCACGTTCGCACGTAGGTGTATGAATTTCGTATGGAAACCGACGTGCGCAAAAGAGAGACAGAAATGTAATTCCTAGTCTGTTTCTTTTTTGTTTTTATCGGATGTGACGAAGAGAATTCGGACTCTCTTCAATAAGAACTACCGCGTAAGAATGCGATTTTAATCAAAACAGAGTAACAAGACTTAATATATCCTCGATACAACATATATATAGAGTTAAAAATTAGTCAAAACTTGACAAATTTGCACGTAACATGTTACTGTCGCAGTTCTCGCGAACAACCGTATCTTGTGATTTATCGCCATCACCTGGTTATCTACAATTTATATCTCGTAGTTCTCACGCATGCTGCGATGCTGGTGTAACTCTGCGACAACGGTGACTGGTTTCCGTACATGTAAGGCGTGTGCGTTTAAAGCGTGTGTGTGTGTGTGTGTTGGTGTATGTATGTGTGTGTGTGGTGTGCCGGTCTGTAAATCATCACCTAAATGCTCCAGGTAGTGCGGACGGCGCGACTTTAAATATTCTAATTATTACAGAACCATATCGTTAGATATTCGCTAGATATTGTTTAGATATTCGTCAATTTTGAGTTTTTGTTTTCGGTATAATTTGTAAGTACACGCGCGCGCGCACATATATTGAGACACAGAATGTTGTAACGTGCTGTTATTGTTTTATTTAATAGCACAAAAAACGAAAAGGTAAAAAATATATTGTTTCTTCATATTTCAGATATTCACAAGTTTTTAACCTGTTTTATCTCTCTGTGACGCTCGACTCTTACTAATAATTGTAAATGTATCACTATGTTACGCATATCAAAGCTGCAAACCGAACACTAGCTGCTAAATTCCTCTTAGAAGTTATTACGTGACTAAATCGCGCCGAGCACTTCGGTGCTTCGGTAAGAAAATAACCTTATGCAGAAGAATGAGTGTAATGTTATCACATACGCGATATCGTAATGTGACAAGTTTTGCAAAAAAAATTCATTTCTGTCAATACGCACTATGTGTAAGATAACAAATATTACTTATTATTTAAACTCTGTGCTTTTACGAAAACTGTTAATAAATTTCGAGTAAATCTCGAGCTTGTTCGTTTTGCAAGTATTTAACCACTGTTACATCTGATATGCGCATAGAATTGTTTTGTACGCGTTGCACAAACAATGCAAAAAAGCCGTCAAAGTAATTTTATTTGGTAATATTATATTTAACACAAAATGTTGTAGATAGCGTTAAAAGAACTCGAGCTCGATTTTTTTTTTAAATACACGGTCTTTCTGTATTATAATATTAAACTCAATGCAATTACGGTTATCATAAGTGCAAGACCAAGGACACTTTATGTCACACAATAAATTGCATTAAATGCATAAAAAATCTACCGATAACTCGAGGATAAGTGCGTAAGCACTTTTCCACACATGTGTATGCATGTATATGTATAGATGCGCTTTTTGGCCAAACACTATCGCGTCAAAGTGCGGAGTCCATTATCAAGCCTGTCGGATCATGGATATTTCGATAAAGTTTTATGGATTATTGTGTTTTTTTCTCGTATTTTACATGTTTTGAATAGAGCGATTAGATACGATCACCGTTCGGAATGAAAAAGAGAAGATAGCGTGACATAAATATGTATCAAACAATATCAATATATCGATAGGAAATATCTTTTTCTTTTTAGATATTCTTTAATGGAAAGAGAAAACACCGGAGGAGATAAGGACGAAATCTTTGATGGGAAAAAAAAGTACGCAAAATCTCTCTGTGACAAATACTCACAGAAGTGAAATCGAAAAACGATGGACGAATCGAGCACGCAACATCAGACTTTTAATTAATTCTGGAAAAACCGTGGCGATATGCAAAACGCTTTTATGTATGTGCATACTTTCGCAATTTCAATACGCGATTTGACATTAGATATTACTGAAAATAAATAGTACAGCGAAACAAGTATGCAAATTATTGAATAGATAAACGCTGGATTCTCCACTGGTAATTGCGACTGTTTTCACTATAACACGCAATGTTCAGAGGATAATCAGAAGCTTAAAAAAAAAAAAAAAAAAAAAAAAAAAAAAAAAAAAAAAAATAAATAATAAAATGGCGATTGTAATTGGCGTAGTAAGATGTGGGACATGACACGATACGAGCTGTCACCGGAGTCAATATGTTTTTGTTTCTCGATAAGAAATTTTCTACCTTTTACACATTATCCTATTCTCAATTTTGTTAGCACATTTTTCTGCTGCTCGCAAAAATTCGCAGACAACATCTTGCTCGAGCCAATTGTTATTGTATTTGTCTCAACAAGAGAAGAGAATAAAAAATATATATCTATACAATATAAATGATAATTTTCAACACGCGCGCGTATCGCAAGAAATGTGCCGCGTAATATGTGAGCGCGTGAAACAGGATGCATTATCGAGAACGTTATCAAAACTCATTTCCTTCGTAACGCCAGGTACCTATGAGTTGTAAGCATATCGAAGCGCCGATATAGACGGAAATGACTGCAAAATAATTACTTCACATTTTGCAACGCCTTTTGCCTAGCCTGTAGCTCGCTCGTCGTTTACCATATTCCACGAACACCCGCGATTCCGTCCGACGCCGATAAAACGTATACGATACACGATATAGGACACGCAATGAATTCGAAACGAGGACTGTACCGCGAATTCGAAATGGCGCAACGCAAAAGGTGATTAATTGCGTGCTAGTGAAGTAGGAGGCCAAATAATAGCGCTACCGGGGACAAACACGTATCGAGGCTTATCGTGATAACGGGGAAACTCGTGAAAATGTATACGGCGTACAAACCACGCGAACAAACACTTCGTATATTGACCGAAATCAAAATTTCAACTATATATCTTAATGCAAACTTTCTCTTTTTATCGTCGTGTAATAAATCTTCATTTTTTTATTTTATTTTATTTTTTTTTTTTAAGAGCGTGCGTTCGATTCTCTTCCACTGACTCGAAACAAATTTGCGTTGAGTTAATAAAAAAAATTTATGTTAGCTATAGAGCAGTGTTAAAAGTAATTCATTTAGTGCCTAGAACAGAGCCACCAAATGCTCTGAAATGTGAAATCAGGCTGCGACCTTTGCATTTCAATTTCTAGAACAAATAAGATACTGTCACAAAGCCTGATCGTATAGATTTCAGTCATAAGTAAACTTCTCTAATTCTATAACTAACGACTATAGTGACCCTGGACATTGGTGAATCAGTGTTCAATAACAGAGTATATCCAAGAATTTGCCCTCCTGTGGAGACTCTCATACCGAGAGAAAGAGAGATAGAAAAAGATCGAAGAGCAGAGTTTAAATGTACATCATTCGAAATAAGCGATCCATAAAATAAATTTATAAGTGCCGGATGATAAACAGCTCGGAAATGCAGCCGTTTTGGCAGATCGATCGATTTAGATTGAGAGATTATTCCTGATGTCCACCCGATGGCACGAGCGGACGAGAAAGAGAGAGAGAAGAGAGAGAGCTGATTTATCGGCTCCTCCAAGACTCTTGTCAGGCATATAAATTCATTGACCGTCGGAATCGTCATCGCTGTAATCGCTTTTATTTATCAATATCGCCCGGAAACCACATCGATCAGACCTGTCTATTTAAGGTGAAACGTCCAGCGCTTGTAGAAGCACAAGAATTTTTATTTTCGCACGTTTTTTATTTTTTTACATATTGCTATTATTATTAATTAAAAAAAAGAGAGATACAAAATAATCACGAAATAAATTTTTAAGTCTCTAATTCTTTTCAAATTTCCAAGCACGACATTCTTACGACCGATCGAATGTCTAATTCTCGCTCCCTTCCTCGAGGAAGTATCGGTATTAAAAATGTGCAGGCCACATGTCGTTGATGGTAGAGGTTGTATCATTGTTTCCTTAGAGTTCTATGTAGATGAAGTTTTTCCTGAACCTTTATAATATAAAGAGGAATTCTGTCTCTGTCTTTCTATCATTCTCTGTCTCTCTCTCTCTCTTTCATTGAATTTAAGATAGACGAGGGTCTCAGTCATACGATGCCGCTTTTCTTCCATGTGTTTGCCAGGCCTCAGAGAATCACGTTTCTTTTTTCCTTCGTGTGCGAATTATTTTTATCGATTCGTTCTTTATAACCTTCAAGAGACCGCCTAGTGGGAGACATTCTCAAAAAAACATGCACGATTGTGACTCGTATACGGAAATAAAATTTCACGGTTGATTTTTTTTTCTCAAAAAATATAAAATGTATAGTCAGTTTTATGAGTCATACAGATCAGTATGAATAAAAAAATTAAACCTTTTTAGAAAAGGACAAAAAAAAACTAAATTTCAAAAACCTAAATGTATCAAAGGAAAATGTCTTAAAATCGCTACGTGACTGTCGTCTTCGAGGGCGGTCCGCGAGATCAAGTTCGGGGAAAAGGGTCCCCTTTGGCAAGAGACCATATTTAACTGGCGTATTTCGTGTAAATCGGAGGATACGCGCAAAGACGAACGATGCCTAGCTCCGCCAGATTTAATTAATGACCCGACGAGTTTGATCTGCCGCTACAAAGGCGTCGTAGGCAAGAAACGCGTGCGCTTTCATCCTGCGTGATGCTCTTACCGTTCGTCCCTCTTTCTCATCTTTTCTTTTCTCTCGCTTCACAATGTGCAGTAACGGAATCAAAAGAACAAGAAGAAGCAAAAAAAGGAAAAGTAAGAGACAAATGTTTAACCAAATCTTTTGTGTAGGTATCGATTGCATTAAAATACTACAAACGAGACATTCAAAAATTATTTGATTGTTTCTTTCATAAAAATATATTAAAGATGCGATCAATTGGTGAAAATCATACGATATCGAATGTTGAAATGCAAAATAGCGATGTAAATTGTACAGCGAGGGGTACATAAGAATTCGTCACCAGTTTCTTCAGAGAAGATGCGGAATGAAATTGGTGACGAAGCGACGCTGCACGATGCTGACAAAACAGACAGCAGCGCATAGTTATTTCAAACTTGACCCAGATTCTGCACTTCAAACTTCGCTTTTCTCGTTCGCGCCGAGCGCTTGCCTTTGAAAAAGACAGAGTGATCGAACCGGGTCATTCTCAGACAGGACACTCGTTTCTATTTCGCGAACAAAGTTTTCCATCGCGCACGATCGCGCCCGATGAATTTATTTCTGTGCTGCTGGCCGAAATAAAACTATTACGACAAATTACGCAATCGTTCCATGTCGAGAAGGAGTTCGGTAAAACGTTTCTGATTTCATCAGCCGATATCCGTAGGGTATGAAGAGTACGAGCGCAGAGACAGTGACGGATCGTCTAAATTGAAGAACGGAATTCGGGGGAGAGGCGAGGAAACGAAGAAGAAGAAGAAGAAGAAGAAGAAGAAGATGAAGACGAAGGCGGGGTGCACGAGTGGATGTGCATGGCGGGAGGGAAATGCTATAGAGCAATATTAATAGCGTAGGTGGTGGCGAAGCATCGTGGAAGATATTGTTAGAACGGGGGCTGACGTGAGCCCCAGAGGGGAGCTCGTTGCTAATGGGGTTTTAATGACAGCCAGCTGTCGGTCCGTCACACACTTTTAGACAAGTATTCAGTATTTCTGCATTACCATCTCTCAATTCAATTTTCTTACGACACTACAAGCACAACACCCCTTCTACGCATTCCTTTCTCTACCTTTCCTTCTCTAATAACAATTAGTCTGCTTTAGATGCATTTTTGTTTTTGCTGCAATATCTCCGCGCAACTGTGCTCTCTTCTACTTTTGATATTATCTTAATTCTAAAGATTTGTTTCCGCTAAAACTGCGCCGAGAATCTTGAGGCATCTCTACGAGCATCATTACGTCACGAGAAAAATATTTCTAGAAAAGTAGTCGCACGTAATCAAAACTTTGTTCTTATCAGCAATAATTAAGTACCTTCGGTGCGCTGCTCTCTCTCTCCATCAATTCAGAGAAAAAACCAACGGGTACACTTTTGCAATACATCGCGATCACGATGTGTACGAAAAATTATTTGAAGCACGTGGTCGCCAAGTTCGAGGTAAAACGAAGCGAAGAGAGACTAGATACACGTGCTTTTATAACCATTATCCAGTCCGATTATTTGCAAAGACAAATCTACTTAAATTTATCATAAAACTCTTATCCTTCAATTCGTGCGAGATTCACTAAAAAATTATTTCGCGCCAGTAAAGATTCGTCAATCAGAAATTACGCGTTTTGCATTTTTCGTCCACCACGTGGTTTTACGAATTCGGATTGATGAAAGCTTCTCTCTAGACTCTTTAGTAGAAATGTTAATCTAAGAGACGCTCAGGTTAACATTTTCGGTAACATTGTATACATTTTTATTGACTCACAATCAAAGTTATTTTTATCGATATGTCAAAAATGATGAGACGCAAAAGCATCATAAGATAACGGATAAAATAAATATCAGTATTTTATAGGAGAAAGGAATTTCCATTTATAGGAGATAAGAATTTCCTTTAAAACGTTTTTGTGTGTTTATCGGACCTGTCGTTTATATCATTGATTTAAGCGGTCACTGAGGTTACGGTGTGTTTATAAACTAACACGAACAAGATGTAAGAATTTACGTGTATCACGTGTTTTAAGCCACAAGTCTCTCGCGTTTTTTTAGTGTGCATTTAATTATGTAAAAGTATTTTAGAAATTTGCCATTTTGTTCTGTTCAACACCTGCTCTCACAGACATCAATGTACCAGACCAAAGTCGAACCGCATCTCATCGCAAAAAAATGTTGCTATTCCGTCCTACACTGATATCATAAAATTTCAAGATCTCGTGAAGATTAGATATCTTATATGTTATCTTTACATTTTCTTAGCGAAACAAGACAGCATTTGAAAATCTTGGGATTTCAACAGGCGTTGTCTCTTTCTCCAAAAAAAAGAACGTTTCTTCTCATTAAAATGAAGCACTCATTTTATCAGGCTCGTATCAGGCTGTGCAACGAGATAAAAAACATTTTCTTTGAAAAACATTTTCTTTTTAAGAAAACCAAGATTTAAAGAATTAAAGATTTCTCGTGTTGAAGTGTTTTTCCGGTATCTAATCTTGAATTTTCTAAATTAGAAAGAAAACAACTGCGCATAATTTCTACTTTTCTCTTTTCCGGTTCATTTATTGTTTTTTCATCAATCATCTGAGCAGAGATCGTTACAGAAGTTCGAACTATGTGATTAATGAAACCTTTTTGTGTGAATGATGATCGTGAGAAAATATACGTCTTTTTGTTTTTCAGAAAAATCGTTTTATGTTATAATATCCAACAAAAAAAAAATTACTATCAAAGTTAATTATTTTTATTGCTACAACTGGTTCGATTTTGAGTATCTATTGCGTTAATTTATATGTACGGAAAAACTAAAATATTGTTTGCATCGATAAAAACTGATCGAAGGTGTTGCATTCAATCGCGATATCGACTTGCAACAATGTTGCTACCTTAACCGGTAGCGCCTGTGGTCACCTTTCCAGTCCGGAAACGTACGCGAGGTATCCTTCTATATGTAACAATCGCTCGATTTCTTCGACATATGGTAGTTTTCGATTTTGGTAGCAATAATAAAGTTACAAGTAAGAAAAGAGAATGCAATTTTGCGGTGGGATATGTACCACACGGTGACCGCGGGTTTCGCATGTGTTGTAACGAACAATCGTTCGACGAAAGGATCTCGCGATGTCATGTACGTAACTAAATATTGCAAAATTCACACAGAAAGGATATGCGTTACAATATTGCGACGATTATTACGAGCGCCGTAATTCTAAGAGTCTCTTACAGTTTCTTCACGTACACGCACGTGGTTTTGAAATTCGCAAAAATAACTGAAAAAAAAAAAAAAAAAGAAACACCGAAGAGAGAAATCACGTTCTCGATAACTACACACGCAGTTGACAATTTAAATCAGTTTTATCTCAGTGCGTTTCCACGCGACAAACAGCTTGTTACGATAAAAAGTTTTCGGGAAAAATGCAACACTTAAACGACACACACACACATATACATATATTGTACATGTAACCAGAAATCTATGATCATCATCACGTTCGAAAACTTGGCGTGATTCAAGGTCGGAAATGAAAGAGAGAAGAGTCGACGACAAAGACAACTGTATTTGATCAGGGAATATCGCGTGTCTCGCGAGAAAACGGGAGCCCGCGGTGGCTCTTCTGGCCGCTTGAATGAATAATCGCTTCAAATTTACTGCCAGAATAACATACCAGGACACGGGATCTGTCCGAAATCACGCCCCCACATAACCGTTCATTTAACATTAATTTAATAACATACGACGGGACGCGCGTAGACTGTCTTCCCCGTTTGTTGCCCGCTATTTCGCGGAAAAAATTCTTCAATGTCTTTCTGGTTATAATTATTTTTCTGTGTCGCTGAAATGCAATAATGCGTAATTATTAGACTTTGTTTTTAATGCATTTTATTTTTTACGATTACGATTATGTGCGTGTTGTTCTTGTGTGTTTAAAATTATTTTATTAAACAAATCCGCGTCGCATGTATAGAGAGAAAGAAAGTTCGACATTTAGAAAGAAAGTTGGCATTTCATGATGTAAAAAAAAACCGGACAGAGCGTCTTGCTTGACACTTAAATCGCAACGATAATATTCGCGAAATCTCTGAAGAAAGTCACACATCGCGCGAATTGGTTTTCACAAAATTATCGTATCAGCCGATGGAAATTGGAGTTTTGATATACAAAAGAGATGCGATCGCGCATTTAATGCTGCATTTTGGAGTAATAAATATTCCACTTGAAGATGAACATACTGATAGAAAGTCCGGGAAGATCGCATGGAGCGCGCGTGACGGTCCGCGAAGGGATTGAGAAAAAGAAAAGGGAGGAGAGAGAGAGAGAGAAAAAAGTGGCAAGAGAAGGAGATGGAAAAAGAAGAGGAGAACGTGGAGTCTTCGAGGTGAAGGTATTTCGACTAACGCAATAAAGGCGCGCGCGATAATATTCCGAATAATAAATATCGAGATGTAAATCCATTCGGCAAAGGTAACGTCGGGCATAAATCAACGTTCCTGGAGGCAAAGAGAGAGAGATAGAGACGAGAGAGGGAGAAGGAGAGAAGCGGGGGCAGCTTCGCGAAACGTTCTGTATCCTCGTAGAATCGCGTCGTAAACTCGTCAAACTCGGCTCGCGAAATAGCATTAACTATCAAGATAATACAATCGTCGATGTTTGTTGGCCTCGTAGAGTGGAAGGAGATCACATCTTTGCTCCTTCGAGACAAACGACGAAAAATGACGAACAATGACATTGGCCTTGCCTCTTCCGCGAGGTCTTCGCCGCAATAAAGAATAACTCGCCGCTGTAAAGAATTTTATACGCGTTTTGTATTTTTGTTCCATATTAACACTTATCTGCGCGATTATAATAGGCTCTTGTTCTTTTGTTTTTTCGTATATGATAGAAGTGACCGTAAAAAAAACGTTAAGAATCGTCTCGTAATACTTTTTCGGAAAAATATACGCTATTGTGCGTGTGTCGGTAATTTTAATAATTACAAAAGAATATCAATTCCCACTTTTATATCGAATATTCGTTTTTTTTTTTTTTTGTTTGTTCCGCACGCTACTAGTTCGCTCTCTTCTTGTCTCCTCTTCCCACCCTCTCTCCTTCTGTCCTGCATTAAATTCTTTTTCACCGAGGGCAATTCGAACAGATTACAGGGCTTTATTCGACAAACGCTAATTAATCTAATTATCGACCACATCTCAAAAACTGTACACGGGAGATCAAAAGAAGATCCTGGTGGTGGTATGCGTTATTATACTACCTACGAAAGGTTTTGGGAACTTTCGCACAGTCACGCAATGTCTGATATAATTCGTGGAATAACTTTATACGTAAGGGCAGCGGCATGGCGCGAGTATTACATCTCTTTCCTTCCTTTATATATATATATATATATATAACCTCGTGCTCTTCTCTCATGAAAGCGATTTGCCGTGTATCGAATATCAAACATGCCTCTGAGCTAAGTGTGCATGTACACTCATGTAGCAAACTTGTAACATACGATCTATCGTTAAGGAATCTTTTATCCGACTATATGCACACATACACGCACACATCCATACAAATGTGTGACATGTACAAATTCGTATTTGACTAGCGACACGAATTTTCTATGCGCGATTGTAACATATTCCTATATATGATTTACCGTAAAAAAATTATCATACTTATCGAAATCTCTCACACAGGCTTAAAATTATCGGACACCTCACAAAGCCCGGTTTGACTCACAACCGCGAATCACCTTGCGATGCGACAGCAACAAACAGAATCATTAATAATAATGGCAGCGGTAATAAAAGATTACCGTACGACCCACTTCCATATGTTTATATGTTATTGCCGCTTTAACAATAGTATATAATTAACGACAATATTAGAATTGCGCGCATATGGCGCGTTGTAAAAATATATAGCATCAGTTTTAAGGACAAGCAGATAAGACTGTTATATATTTTTACAAATACATGTTGTATATCGATGTGACAGTTTATATGTGTCATACAGTTACAAAAGTGAGTGTGTGTATATCTAAATATTTACAAACTCTAAAATCAACTAAATCAATAATGATAAGAGACTCGCACAATAGTTTTATATATAATATAACCAAGAGGAGTATTCATATGATTGTGCTTACAACATAAATGATACATTAAATTGCATTTTTTTCGCTTTTTAATATAATTTTTTAATTTTTTAAATGTCGCACTTTGCAATCTCTTGTATCTAATTGAGATTTTTGTGAGAATGTGTTTATAATAAACCAAGTTGCCATGGCACTGACAAGCCCGTAATATAACATAAACTCGGAACAACGTGTTCGTCTTGCGACACGTGTGAGAAAAAAAAGACGAGTGTCGGTGATCGAGAATGTAGCAGGGGAGCCGCTAAACGATGTCAAGATGAAAGGAAGTAATGCGTTCTGCGAAACGAGCATAAAAAGACGTTCGAATATTAATTAAACAGTTAATGAAACGGGAGGATTACGATCGTCCGTAATATAAAAATGACAACGCGACTGCGGTTCGGAACTTGTTAAGATAACGATCCGTTTCCAGATGCAATTCGAATAAATTAATTGGGCGCGCGGCGATGTGTCGTTGCGGATTAAAGTGGGTAAAAAAAAGAAATAAAAGGGGTCATATAACGGACGACGAAACGTATATATGCGGCGCGCGTTATATAGGGTGCGAGCGTAAACGAGAAACAGGATATGATAAACACAGGGCTTCTCACCACAGACTTAAAGGTGGAGAAGGTGGTTGCTAACACGCGACTCTCTCTCTCCGCGAACACGCAGCGTCTTCCGACTATCTATACGTATTTATGCGCCCATCTCTTCTTCACTCGTTTCATTTCGTCTTGTCTTCCTGCGTGCTCATCTCGCCGGAGACAGACACACTGACAAATCGGACGCATAACCTCTAACCGAAATCCGTCGAAGGATCTATCTTTAAGATGGAAGATCGCGATGCAGATTATTATGATGAGGAGAGCAATAATCTACATTATAAAGATTTATATATATGTTATTTTTTGTTTTAAGATTAATTCTAATTATTGATTTCAAGTTTTCTGATGTGTGCATCGTCGTTGTGAAGAAACACAATCATCTTTACACGTGCGTTGTGATGCAAATTACGCACGATGCACATCGAGCAGCTCGCGGATGTTAATGTGTTATAACATCAAGAATACGAACGAGAGAAAGAGAGAGAGAGAGAGAGAAAGGGAGAGAGAAAGAAGCAAAAAAAGAGAAGACAGAAAAGAGTCGTTGCCGCGGTCGCACACCAGCACGTGTACTTTCTGGCAATCAAGGCAGAAGCAGCCGGAAGACAAATGCGGAGGTGAGAGACGGAGAGAAGGAGAGCTATACCAATATCAAATGCGGCCGCCTTATAGGGATTCTGTTACTAATATGCCCGTAGGAACCCCTGCGCTGCATATTATCCGATACCAATAATGCGTCTAATCGAGTTAGCTTCACCCCTTAAGCTGATATGTAGCTTTATAGTAACAACGTAACGATCCGCGGGACCCGCGAGGAAGATCCGCCTCGTGGAGAACATCTATAGGGTTCATAAATTTGGTAATACATAACCTGCAATGATCGCTCCACCGGTGGCAGGTAATACTTGTGAGCGATAAGGCGCAGGAGGAAGGCAAAAATATTACCGCAGAGCTGTGGAAAAGCATTATAAGAAAGAGAAAGAAAGAGAGAAAGAGAGAAGGGGAGGGAGGAAAGAATGGGACGGGAAGAACTTTAAAATGGCGAAGAGCCGTCCGCCTCTTCCAAGCCACTGGCCTCAGTATTTTACGGTCTAGTCGCGATTGCAAAAAATTCTGATCGCAGAGAACAACACACGCAGAGTGTAGAAGTGCAGCTGCGCGCAGGGAATTACCATGCGTCTACCGGCATGGTAATTCTCATTGAACGCGTAATTACATTAATTGTCGGTCCTCTTGGTCGAACAAATTGCGGCTTTAAACTCAAAACTCAAGACTCTTGAAAGAGTCTTTTACATAGACCCCAAAAATGAACGTTGATTCCTCCTGTTCTCTCGTGACCAAGTTTGAAGATTCTTTTTCTTCTAAATATTTTCTACTTTTCAGAAGGGTTTCTTACAGCGAATTCGGTAACTTGCACCAGTGCGCACTGAGTGTGACTTTCAACGGACTTTTTCCATTGAAAATCGCACTCAGTGCGCACTAGTGCAGGCTATTGAATTCGCTGTTACAGAGAGTCTTTCATATCAACGTCTGAGATTTTCTTGCATAACTAGAAATCTCAAACACTTACAAATCTTACAATGAACGAATGTCTATTATATCGGAGAAAAATTCTTGAAGGTTTGACCATAGTATCACAACGATTGTTAAACTAATCAAATAAAAGGTTCTATCAGGGTCGTGACCGTACCTTTTTTAGGAGACTTTTTGAGTTTCAAAACTTTCCAAAACTTTTTTTCTTAAAAAAGAAAAACTTGCGACAAGAACTCTAATGTAATAATGACAAAAAACCGGAATTATGTATTTCATTGAAGAAACTTCCTTTTTTACCGTGAGAAACTTCAATCCCGATCTTCCATTTTCTATTTTCTGTGATGTTCGAATGAAATAAAATATTATTGCTCACAGAGCACAAATTAAATTACATATATAAAAAAACGAGTTTTCTTGTAGTTCGTTAGATAAAAAAAAATTCCTTCTCACATAAAAGAAAATTCCCCACATCAAATTATAAACGAACTTTATTCTTCAGACGAGATCGTTAAAAAAAACGTTTTGGCACGTACGATCATCGCGCGCGCGCGCGCGCGCGTAACGTATATAGCGAGCTCTCGCCACGTGGAATTCGGCCTATTAAAGCCGAAACCCCGAACGACCTATAAAATTCGTCTGGCGTTCGTTGTCTGCGAGCATGCATTAAACTTGCGGTTATGAGTCTACGCACAGGTGTGTGGAAAAGAACCCCATGAGCACACTAAGACGACCCCGTATATACAGTGCCAAATAAAGAATTCGCGAGTGTGCTACAACAATGCTTTCCCTCCCCTTTCTGAAGATGAATAACGCGTGTGTTGGGCGAAACATCGTCCGACTATCGACAAGCTGACGTTAAATACGCCCGGATGAAATAAAGCTAAACGTTCGTTAATACGGCAAAATTTCTGAAGAGCGTTCGTTCGCGCGGCAAAGTTTCGCGATTCGTTGCGAGTTATTAAGTCGATTGCAAGCGTCGTTCATCCTCGAAGGATCGAACACCGGTGTGTTCTCGCGCTCGCTCTTTCTCTTTCTTCCTCTCTTTCTCTCTCCTTCTCTCTCTTGTATCGGCGGAACCTTCGACGGTCTTATATCGAGATTATAGTCACGGATCGCGAAACAAAGTTTTCGTTTCTCTCCGAGATTGCGCGTTACATTCTTCTCCCTCTCTCTAACGTGCGAGCGGCCTCTTCGGCGCTTTACGATCTCTAATTATAACGATTACGTTCATCTTTTACGGGGCGAACTTTCGTTCCATGTCCCGTTTCTCAGAAAAAGGAAGGAAGAAGACGATGTAGGAAAAAGACATCGCGAATCTGCTTAATATCCGAACTGAAGAATATTTCACAATTATAATTTTCCATTGAAGTTTTCTTATTTTTGCTAAAATTGATTAAACTTTTATTTAGAAATAAAACTATAACTAACTATTGCTAAAACGTCTGTCGGTTTTGAGATTTTTATTTATCAAACGATGTACGCGACACGGGATACGCGCGCGCGCGCGCACGTATATGTGATAGGGAAAGTACTAATTAAGATATCGTTTCTACGAAGGAATTGAGACAGAAGCAAGGCAAAAGGTGGCACCGAGAACGAGAAATCGAAGTGGGTTTCGCCGTGAATTCGTCCAATCGCGTTCACATTTTTAATGCCGGCTGTAGCAGCGAATATCCAGCTGCCGCGTGCCCGCAAGCGGTACGATTCGAGAACAGCTCGACGATATATTCGAAATGATGTTCCATCCTCTCCTTCCCTCCCTTTCCTCTTTCCATCGTTCGTTCCTGCCTCCCTCCTGCAGTCTGCTCTCGTTCTTCTCCTGTTTTTTTTTTTGTTGTTGTTTTTTTTTCGCGGGATGAGCTTCTTCGGCTCTGTCCAATCGCTGCCCACGGAATTTCATATCGACGCCGACGATGGTGAACGGGCCCTCATCGACGTACATAATAATAGAGCAGAATATAATGTTGGCGGGGACGAACAACCTGCGGGGCTAAAATGTATTACGACCGGCACACAGTCACTATACACTGACGCAACGCCAATGATTTGCACTCTCGTTGGTGCTTGCTGTGTTATGCATACCGCGAAATTATGTATAATAAATATTACATACACAACTCACATATATACACATGTATACATATCGTGCGAGAAAATGTCGAGAAATTGGCTATCCGAAGATCAAGAGTTGTTTTCGAAAATTGTGATAAAGAGAAAATACATAGCTTGAAAAAAACGCCACATTTTGCTTAGAAATGACGTGACAAAAATTAACTTGTGTCGCAATGCGCCCCAAAGTAAATTCACGCGAAAATTCACGCGCACGTGATATTTCCTCGTATTAAACACGAGCGCGTTAAATAGCTCGAGAGAAAGATAGAAACAGAGTCGTATTACATAGTGTGCATTATGTGTGCAGATCGCGAAGGATTAAGCTGACGTGTCAAGGTATATGTAACGTTCGATGATGGCAATTGCACATGCCCGTCGTTGCACACAATGCAAGCAATACACACACAGAGTGTTGTGCGAAAAGTGCGCGCGGAAAGTAACAAGGAGGTGGCAAGAGAGAAAGGGAGAAAGAGATAGGAGAGGCGGGGTAAGAGAAGGATGAGTACATAGGATGAGACGTTTATATACCCCGGTCGATGTCTATAACGCTTCGAGTTACGAGACGCCTTTACGAGCAAATGCAACTCGCGCCAGACGTCAAGACGAACCCCCCCGTTTCGAAAGTTTTTGATGCGACACGGACCCTCTTAGAGAAGGATTCTAAGGTCCTACTGAAATACTACGAATATTATTTTGACCTTCCTTTAGCTACTTTCTGCTTAAGTCTTTTTTGTCTCAAAATTCCTCTTTAGAGCAAACTGCTTTCTGCTCAAGTTTTGAAGGTTCTCTTGTTTTTCTTCAATTACGACGTCTTTAACTATTAAGATATAACAAAAATGTACAAAGCTCGTAGAAATGTTCAACCAAGCATTAGAGTCGATACGAGTCTAATATGCCGAATGTAAGTGCAATTGTGTATATAATTATTTTTCTTAAACGAGTAAATTAAAATACACGTGACGTCTGCACGAAAAGTGGAAATTCTGGCCAAGGTATTTTTTTTGCAATGGATATTTTACATATTCGAATTTAATTTGAATTTCCGTGTGTGTTAATGTACATATTTAAGAAAAAAATATACATATAATTGCACGGACATTCAGACTCGTACACTAACATTAAAATATACTTTGTTCCACGGAAATTATTTAATCATGTGTTGGTCGCGATTGTATCACAACATGACAAAGATAAAACATGCAAGATGTTGCTTGCATTCAATAATTACCAAGATATATTAAAGAGATACCAAGTTAGACGACCGATAAGTATTAGGCATACAACAAAATGTTTCCCCTATTCAACTAATGTCGCACTAGCCTCAGACAATTTCTTCTTTTCTAATGAGCGTACAACTTCCAGCGTTTGTTATTTCCCGAGAGATAATTCCCCTTTCGCCCTCCAGAGAAGCGGGGGGAAGGAAGGAGCCATGCATGGGCCATTAAATTAATAATTTGTGGTCGACAACGGCATTGTGAGATCCGATGCAATCGTTATAATATGCAAGATTTTATTATCGGTCCCGATGGCGTATGCTAATTTACTGCTAATTGTATTCCGCGGACAATGATGCCTCCGTGGCAATCACTGCCGCAAAACGGAGTTGGAATTATTGTCCGCGCGCAGACGACAACTTCCTCCCCGTCACACCTGCCCCTCCATTGCTTCTCAGACAACCGCGTCGTCGACGTCACGTTAAAAAATAACTCCGAAGCGTGACGATTTTCCAGTAATGTGCATGAAAAATTGCCAAGTAAAATCCAGAGATGCTAAGCACCGAATAGATCTCGCGTGTAAAACGTCTTTACAAATAACTTATCTACGAGATATAGAACAAACCAATGTACACCAGCAGCTTCGATAAAAAAAAACTACTAGAAATAAAATTATATTGCAATAATTAATTAAACCGTATTATTTACTACTAGAGATTTAATTGTATATAAATAAAATTATAAAATATTATATATAATTATAAAAACTAATTATATATAATAAATAATTATATATAATAATAAATTAATAACGTAAAACGCTCGCCGTTAAGCGATTGTACTTTTAGCATTTTGAGGCACGTGGCAAAATACAAGCAAAGGGATGATCTTAAAAAATGCATCGTGATTTTTCAAACATGCAACGAACGAGAGACTACAAACTGAGGCATGCCTCAGCACATGGTCATGGCAACACGTGTTCAAATTTCGGTCCTCGAAATGGAAAAAAAACAGACGATATAACTACAAGATTCAAATCCCACATGTGATTCTCTGTTACTTTGCGTCTTAGTCAGGTAGAAATAGCAATTACAGTCTGTTTAGCGTTTCCTGTGTGATACACGAGATATTGCTTTTTCGTTTATTTAATTTATATGTTTAGTGTCTACGTTTTTATATAAAAATTCTTACAAGTCAATGACAAAAAAAAAAAAAAACTGTCTATTCTCTAACTTTCTTCTCTCATCGTCTCTTATTTATTCTTTATTTTATTTTAATAAGATCTTTTTGTTTTTTTTTTTTTTTTTTTTTTTTTTTTTTTTTTCGTGTAAAACAAAAAAAAAGAAACGGACTTTCAGTCCCAAATGATTCATCAGAGACAAAAAGAGAACAGGGACAAAAGGAACCCCTAGAGAGCAAAGACAAAAAATACAAAAACTTTTCAATTCAGAAATACAGTTATTGCTCTTTCGATAGTTCTATTATTCATCCTGAATTTAAGCGTATTTAAAAATACAAGTTGTAGACAAAGTTTAAAAAAAAAACGTTATATTTTACAAACATGCTAGCTTATGAATAATGATCTAACGTTTATCTTTGACACAGGATTTGTAAACTAAGGTTTTGGTTTTAATCTCAAACACCTTACAATACAATCCTATACTAGAAAATGTCACATTTAACATTTGAAAGCCAAATGGAAGAACAAAATGTCGAAGATCGAAATGTTTCTTCGACGATTGTTGGACAATCAATCAGTCAAATAGATGCATACAATATTCCAAAACGTCGTCAAATGAAAATATGAAAATTAACATTCGCGCGTATTATAATTTGCTGTTTGGCATTAAAACTTCTCACGATGACAATGTATGTCAGTGCGTTATCGAACATATCGCAATGAAAGTAACAATTCGATGCGACTGCAACATAACGTTATCTAATACGATAACGACATTCGCTGCATTGCGGAACAGTTGTAACACTACTTTGTTTCTTTATAAAAAAATAAAATAAAATAAAGTCAAAAAACATTCTTGGATAATAATTACACGTCAACGGTCGCAGTCAAAGTGTTGATTCAAATGATTTATTGAAACGAAAGTAGGGCGTTTATAAAACGTGTCGTTGAACACTCACGCGACGAAATTGTTCGCGGTGAGTCTTTTTCGTTCGAGTGATTGCAAAAGATTATTATATCTCACAGGCCGGTACAATCAATTGAAAGTAATAAATATTAGTAATGATATGTTGCGTTATATCCTAATAACAGTAGTAACGGTATATACCGAGGTATAATTATTACCGAAGCGTTTACTGTCAGCTGATGCAATAAGATTTTATTTATGTCTTAGATATATATGTGTATATATGTATATATACTGATATATATGTGTATATATGTATATATACTGATTGAGAACTTTTTCTCTATTTATTAAAATCGAAGAAGAAAGTTCTTTTTTTTTTACATTCGATATTTAAATAAAGTGGCTTCGCCAGGAAAAGGGAAGGTCAGTAATGCAATAGAAAGTACGAATGAAAATTGAGCTAGGTTTCCAGTACGAAAAACTTTTATTATGCTTATCATATGTTGAAACTTCTATTGTGCAACAATAACAATGAAATTTTCGAAACTGGAATTTCAAAGAAAAAAAGAAATTGAAGACAAATAAAAATTTCAAACTATAGCTATAAATATTCTCCACCCGTAACTAATTGTAAGCATAACATTCAATGGTACAATAGAAATTCTAATATCTAGAAATTTCCTATAACCTTAAACATTCCTTTTTCTTTAGAAAAAATCTTTAGGCAGAAAAATGAGAAATAAAGAAAACAATGTGTTCAAGGTTATAAGGAAAACTTTCAATATCGAGATTTCTATTGTTATTTTCGATATTCGCTAGCTAGCCAGTAAAATTCAATACTATCGTCACATGATCGCTTAGATTTTTAGTATTGACAATGAATAAATATCAGAATTCAGTCGGAAAAATATGTTACACTCTAGGTGGTCGCCAAAAAGCTTTTCAAAGAAAAAGCAAGAATTTTTCTTTCGTTTTTTCTAGTATAGGTATTTGATTTTCTTTTTCATCCATCGCATTAGACACGGGAAAATTGGAGAACTTTTAAAAATATTAGTTTTGCGCGATCAAAACGGTACATAGAATGAGAAGAGAAAAAAAAAGAAAAAAACGATCGCATTCCAGGAAATCTAGGTTGGTAACCGACATGATCTTCGTTCACGCGTCGTAATTGCTCGGACATTAATAGTCACGGAATAGAAGCCTTGGCTGAAATCGTAAAAATATGTAATTGCACTGATTGCAACAAAGTTATCTGGCCACCGGGATAATGATACGCGAATGGGCGCGTTACGCGACCGTTCTATTCTACTTCAAATCCTCTACACACGTTGCACGCGCAAGTACATATATTTTCTACTTGCGTAAATCTTGTAATATGTAACGGTTGTAGTGATGCATGTGTCTTGTGGCTCTAAAGCAATGTAGACTGCAACTACGATTCTTAATCGTACTGATTATTTTCACCACGCAAAATGAGTACTGGAAGAGTTTCATTTTTCCGCGCGTTTTTGTTCTGATAGTTACCTTGTCCTCAATTCAGATGCTTTACCCGTTTTATTTATCCGACATTCCGTCGGATTTCAAGGCGAAGATTTAACACACGTAGGTGTGTTACACACGAAATTAAATACGGTACGAGGAAATTAAAAACGGTCGCGTTCAAGTTGCTCGAAGCACAAAATCGTGTTCCCCACTTTGCTTGATCAAACACGCATGCACAAAATTAAATTTAAGCGTCTCTTTTCTCTGTTTATGTAGTTCCACGAAACGGTCAGGTAAGAGAAGTCGATGACCTGATCGACCTGGTGGGACCGCAAGATTCCGAAGTGCAGAGAAACGATGGACCTCGGTAAAGCAGGTGGAGAGATAGAGAGAATGAAGAAGAAGAAGCAGAAAAGAAGAGAACGTGAAAAAGAGAAATAGATGGATGGATAGACAAGGAGAAAGAGAGAGAACGAGAAGCGAAGCAAAGTCAAACAGTCAACACACACAAATCCCGTGGATCTCAGTGGTCTGTCTTCTCGTCTCGTTATTTGTACGTTCGACGAAGAAGTTCGCTTTTCTCTCGAAGGTGCACGAGCGTATACATTCAGTCCAAGTTTACTTAGGACCGCAAGTGATATGCGCGCTCAAATTAAATATTTCAACCATGGGGGCAGAGAGCTATATAGGTAACCAAAAAAGCCATAAAATGATGTGGTTTTTATGTGATATGCCGATGCGAGAGCGTGATTGATCGAGAAAAAAACGATTCTACTCTTATACGTAATTCACTAGTTTTGATTGAAGCTTATTATAATCTTTGGAGAATTGTTCATTTTATTCTGGAAATCTTGTATTTTTGATATTCAAAACTTGTATACAAATATAACGTGCGTTTTGTATAAAGTTATCGTGCAGATTCAGAGCCGTTATAACGATTAAGTTCTCTGAAGGTTAATAAAGAGAAAATTTTTGTAAATACGTCATAATTAGTTGAAAAAGATCGAGTAAAATGTGTCAGACAAAATTGCCATATTTAGTAAACTGAATAACAAACTGACAATCGCACGGATAACAAAGCAACGGTTGTTATTTATAACTTCATGGCCAATTATAAGAAGTTTGAAATTTAAAAACCTTCAACAAGAATTTTCTACAAAAATTCCTTTCTCAGCAGGACTTATTCTACATTCTATCTGACAAAAACGTGTTGCTACAACCGAAATCATTGAAGTTAACAGACAAGCACTTGTTTCATAAAACTGCATATCTTGTTTTTAATTCAAAATTACTTTAACACAACTAGATGTTTTTCAATGATTATAATTATCTTAATCAGCTAAGAGATTAGTTTGATTAAGCAGCAAAAAATAAGACTTGGTATTAGCTTCATTCTGTATAAAAAAAATCTGTTAAATCGTCTTGACATATATCTTCTTTAAAAAAATGTATTTCTTTTGACCGATATATCAAAGGATTTATCGATGTATAGAGATTCTCGATGTATCAGAGAAAAAATATCAAGAAAAAAACTACCCTTTTTTCTCCGGTAGAATTAAGAAAAAATTTGAAATCTTCTTTTCATAAAACCGAACAATCAAAAAAACGAGTTTTCTTGTTGGTGACCATCCTGTGCATTCACCATGTTGTGCATTTTTCACATGCTTCTAAGTTAAGAAACTTGAAATATATATATATATATATATATATATAT
>QVOA01023674.1:0-21846 GCA_014825685.1 Pseudomyrmex cubaensis
CCTTCGTAATCCTTTTTTTTTTTTTTTTTGTCGTGCTTCCCCGTCTCTCTCGCCACCGCGCGTGTGACGACACCGCGCGGTCGATTATCCATCTGCCGTAATCGCACGGTATCGCGTGTGAAACAAAACGGGGTTGCGACCCGACGCGATCCGTTTCGTGCGGCTCTCGAATAGGCCTCGCACAAAACGGACCGTGTTGTGCAACAAAAAGACGACTTAGACGCCGGAGGAGGATTGACACCGATCTCTCGATTGCGAATATCCGCTAATTAAAAGAGCATTAATGAACACGAGTTGCTTCAGTTTTTTGTTTTTCACACTTTGTTGATATCCGCAACGTAGAAAAACATTACTGCGATATCTGCTCTCGTAATAAGTGAAATTTATTATAATCGCAACGAATATACATCCAACTATACAATATGCCGGTCTGATATTGCCCAACAAAATCACTTAGCGTTCTCTCGTTATTCACTTCGGATTACGCTTGCTCAATATAGTTTTGAGAGAGAGAGAGAGGAGAGAACGCAATATGATTTTAAATTTCTGTATTTAAACATCGACGAAAAGACGATCGGATTTAACGCAAAAATTCTGCGAAAGAAAAAAATCTCGTCTCGGTCACATTTTTACATAATCGTCACGGGACAAACGTGCGAGCTAAGAATAAAACTCGGAGGACGAGCGAAAGAGACGGCGACGATTGGCGAGTGAATGGGAGACTTGGTATAGCTTCGCGAGTCGCGAATACCGCGATTTATCATTCGGAGTCAAGCGTGGCGAATCTGCAAATATACCAGCGTGTGTGATTTCACATCTCGCGTGTGTGTCTCTCGAAAAAAACAAAATCGCGAAGATTTCCACGGAATCTACAGAGTACACGAAAGTTGTTTTTAAGTGACGAGCCGGGATGACGATCGTGTGCAAAAAATCGACCTGGCGAATCGAACGAAGAGAATGAAGAAGTTACGAGAACAACAAAATCGAAGGACGTGCAATTGGGCATTACTGTGTAATGGCTCTTTGCCTTCGATGATTACACCCTGTCACTGAATAATATCGTAATGATTTAGCTGTTCGTTTTGCCCGCTTAATGACCGTTATCGCGTGAAATAAGAGCGAGCCCGGCCCGCGAGAGCAACTTTGCCGAGCAGTTTGCACAAAGAAAACACTTTTGACAGCTGAATAGTCACGGAACGGATATATATCGTGCGATTACGTAATTTGTCGGCCGGTAATAAACTCCATAACGAAAGAAAGAAAGAAAAGATTGATTCCCAACCGATTTCAGGCGCGCGATTCAGGTAGTTGCGAGAAAATAAACGCTCGCGCCCGTGCGTGAATATAAATCGTTCCTCAATCGTTCCTCTCGAGATCCCGAAAATATACTTGTCAATTATCTAATAAATCGCGCTTGATTCTTTGCCGATTAATCTGTCGATCAATCTCGCGCCGCGGTATCTGTGTACGCGATGTGTCAATAAAATTCACACGTCATTCAAACAGGTTACAAGAAAACAGCTCGTTTTACGCACAATAAAAAAAAAAATAAAACACACAATTAAAAGATAATTACTTTTCCGGACAATTATACAGAGATCCGTAAATTCAAAACATATGAAAAAACTCCACTCCGAGTTCTGCGAGGACGTGTAAGGACTAATTTTACCGGAACAAAGCGCATCTTTTCACCGCGATGTCGGGCGCATCTTTCCGCGCACCTTCTATCCGCGATTACAAACTTACGATCCGCAACCGATCCTCTCTTCCTTTTCGCAATCCCCGGCAATTAATAGGAGTGATTTATCCCCGCGCGGAAAAGGTGGAACACAAGAATGTATATACCCACATCCGCGAGATTACGTTCGCGAACGCGTTACTAATTATGGACAATTACCGCAGGTGCAACATACACATACGCACGCGGCACACCCTCTTCAGTGTTTCCCAATCGCGACCGTATCGCCGAGAATCTTCTGAAGTTTCTCGAGAAGGAAAAAAAATAATACAGACCGTTTTAATTTTTTTGAGGGTAGAGACGCGGGTAAAAGTAACTCTCGTCGTAATTAACAGAGAACTGCGCGCGCGCGTTCGCGCACAGAGATTGCACGCGGAAACAACAATTTTATTAATTGCCGGGTCTTCGCACGGTTGGCGAGCACCTGAACGCTACCGTTTGCGCGTAATTATGGAAGACGAGAGCAGTCTGAAAGGAGAACGCGCAATCACCGAACGTTATATGAAAAGCCGGGGCGATACCGAAGGCGGGAATCAATGTACGTTGTAGCGGCGAAACAGTTTCTAATGCCACGCTGCGTGATCGGGGAAGAGCTAAGTCAGTTTTGTTCGTTTAGATGTTGATGTTAATTCGAGCCGCAACAGTTTAATCGTTTGAATTATCTATAAAGCGAAGCGTATTAAAAAAAATAGAGTCCCGTAACATTGTTACGAGATATCTGTTACGAGCGCTCGTGTATTCAACTCCTGTCGACCAGGTTACATTTTATGGGGATGGCATCGATACGCGCCGTTTTCTAAAAATATTCATACAACCGGATCGACCGAGTTTCGAGACGCGCGGCTCTCTGCGTGATCCTGCGATCACGCTCCAAGTGTCGGCGTGATCTGCTTCGCTAATCTCTAATTTTCTTCGATGTGCCGCCTGGAAACAACGAAAATAAGAACGGCGCTCGTTCTAATAGCGAGGCAAGAAACGAACTGGGTGGAGAGCGCGAGGAGAAGAGGAGAAGCGAAAAGAAATAAGATGGTGTGTCCCCGTTGAGCTTTCTACATCTGACTATTTTGAGAATCGATCTACACCGAGTACAAACGGCACTGAAGTAGACACGCGACAACTTACCTCTGAGCGATCGATCGATCATTCCGCGGAACGAGATCTAATACCTAACTACCGATCGCGCGCGAGCGATCGTTTCTGGTCAAGAGCGAAAGTAAGCAACATTTCTGAAAGTAGATCGGTTCGGAAATGTAGTTCATCGATTGGCAGATTAAGTAACATCGCGTCTCTCAAATTAGCTCGAGAGAGAAAGAGAGAGAGAGAGAGAGAGAGAGAAGTCGAGAGATCGCAACTGAATTAACATAAACGCCGTAAAATCGTTATCTCTCTCGTGATGAGCTTCGATCGCGTGGCGAAAAGTGCATCGAATCGCTAAAGCTTCGATCGAGATGCGCGATAAAACGAAAAGTACGAACTTTCCTTGCCGTCATCGCGCGAATTTTTTCGCTCTCGTCGAACGCGCTTTCATAAACGATGATTTGCGAAACTTTTCATACACGTATATATATATTGATAAAAAGATGACGAGGATGCAACAATCAACTGCGCACAGACCACCAAGCTGCACCGTGCCCGACGTTGAAGGACGTAAGTGGAGAAGTAAACCAACACTTCGATTAATTCGCTCGATTTCATCAAGAGCTCTCTTTTTTAATCTGGATGACGATGTGAAAGGCTCTGCGCGCGTTACAATGTAACGACGGGACAATTTGCCGTCCCCGCGCGATATAGACCTGATAACGGAGATCTCGGAAGAAATTAATCTCCGGGGAGAAAAAGCACGAGAAGACTCTCGGAATTCGTGGACAGAGACGGATCTCGAGGAGATCAATATCCATTGGGATTCTCTCCGCAGAAATTCGTCTCTGGTCTTCTGTCTACGAACTTCGAGATTCTCGTGCTTTTTCTCCAGACCCCCGGAGATTAATTCCTTTCGAGTTGCCGAGATCCCCGTTATCGGGTTTACATCGTCTCTAGCGAAGAGAGAATCCGAAAGGATACTTATCTCTCTACGAGATCGTCCGTAATTTCGAAGCACTTTGGAGAGTACAAGAAAACCGATTATCGTCGTGTATATACACTTTGTTAAAACCGCGAGCTATTGCAAAAAAAAAAATTGCCTAACGAGTTTCCCCGCCGCGACCCCGGCGAATCTACAACAACGTTCTTCAAAGGATATCGTTATCGGCCGATATCGATAGATCGCGTGCCGCACGTACGCGCGCGGTGAACGTCTTCGCGCGCAGGTGCTCGCTTCTGCAATATCTCACGTTCACTCGGGCTTCTTCCTCGTCTCCTTTTTCTTCACCTCCGCCGTAAAGATTCCCTCCCTTCCCGTGTATATCGGCGTTTTGAAATAGCGCAACCAGTTGCGCAATAAGTACAAGACCGGCGAGGATCTGTAATATGTATATACGTGCAGATCCTCAATCTCTGCGGATCGTGAATCACGTTCTCCAACGGAAACTGTGTTGTTGTGCATTACCGAACCGTTATCGCGCGCGCTCTAATCAGATCGAGTATCACAAATAAATAAGAACTTTTAATAACGTAGTTTTTAAATGTCGTTCAGGCGTGTTTTTTTCTTTCTTTGATTTTAATCCGACTCAAGGATCCTTACTTGAGCCGAGGTTCCCGCAGGCGCCTGTGGAAACAGCTCGAGAGTCAATTAATCTCTCGCGGAGTAACGAAGTAGTTGATTACGTAAACGACCGTGCCCCTGAGTTCGTTGTGACGAACGATCATTGCCACCGCGTCGCGAGGCTGTTGGAAATACAAAGTAGCAAGATCGAATCTAGAGCGTCGTAAAAGCAATCGAGTCTAAAAGCGATCGAATCTCGTTCTAGGCTTATAGGCTACGCGCCATCGACGACCGGATAGTTTTGTGCGCGACGCCCGCATTTTGTTGCAACGTTATCGCGAGCTCACGGTAAAAGTCACTTTCGATTTGTCGCCGCGCGCAGAAGAAGGAAGCCGCGTCGGGTTTGCATTTGCATACAAGATTGTTCGTTTATTGCCGCCAGATGCTTCTCCTGAGGCAGTAAAAAAATAAAAAGGGGAAGAAAAAAAATTGAAGAAGAAAGAAAAAAAGGGAAAGATACGAAAACGAGAGCGGTCGGAGTTTCTCCGACCCAGATTTTCGCTATTCGCCCGTAATCACGACACTCTTTAAATGGCAGAAGTAAATAAAAAATCCCGGCCGCGCAACGGGACGCGCATCTGCCCGCGACGTGCGCAGCTGCGCGCACCTGTGCGCGCGACGCTCGAGATATATACGTTTTCTCATTAATTAACCAGATACGAAGTAATTTGCCAAATCACGTAACCCGTCGTCATCCCAACCCGGTCCTCCAATCACTGACGCTCAGCTGGCGCCGCGCGTATCGCACGCTGCACCGACGGACTTTCGATTTTCTTTCGGAGTCTCTCTTTCTCACACACACGCGCGCCCCTTCCAAGTTTTGCGTACGAACGAAATGTGTACTTAATATAAAACTGCTCTTAATTTGCATGGCCTGATTTATGGCGCAAATTTTTCGGCGCGTCACCTGTGACTGCTCGACCTGAATGAGATGCGATTTCGCGCCGCGAAACAAAATTGTCAATACATTTTCTCGTCTCTCCTATTTTTTCTTCTATTTGATTACACTTTTTATAGATATTTTATTTAATAGAAAACAAAATAATCTTTCTTGAGTTCTCTAAGTCGAGACAATGTAAAAAAATAAAGCTCGATTAAAAATTTGCTTTTGCAAATGAGATTTGAAGAAACATTAAATCTCTCTGATTTCGATGTAACGCAATATGATGATCGCAGAGAGATAAGAGAGAAAAAGAGAAAGAAAAACGTCAATCTAAACGGGCTCAAGCCCGTTCCGGAATTGACATTCAGGATGTTCGAATTAAAAATTTATCTGTCTCAAATGTGTAGCCGATCGAAAACGTGGTGGTTTTGCATATCAAAGCTGTTACAAAGCCACACGACGGCCGCCAGAAAGTCGTCGGGATTATGCGGGTCGTGGGCCAGATTTATTCCGACCGTGGAACATGATATCCTTTATGCAAATTTTGTGGGTGCGTGCGGTGCGTGCGTGGAGATCCGTGTGCCAGAGAGCGACATTGTGCAACTCGATTGAAGTCGATAAAAAAAAAGGCAATTAAGAAACGCGACTAAAGCGGAGCGCAATTACGCCGAGAAATCTCCTTCGCGATCCCGACGTCGCGATAAATTAAAAAAGGAAAAAAAGAATAAAGAAACACTGGTCGCGCATTGTCTGCGAATGTGATTGCAAATAGAATTTGGGTCGTACTCTTTGTACAATGTAAAAAAATTCTTTATAAAAAATGATCGAGCTCTAGTGCAATAGAAATCATATGATTGATAATTATATGAACATAATAAGTGCGTCATAAATATTATGTATTATTTACAATATCAAAACGCGCAAATAATATTAAAATTAGCGAAAAATTCTTGTTTATACAAAATATATACGGAAACAAAATAGGAAGGACGTATACAAATAAGCAATAACGCACGCTGGGAAAAGATAATTGCAATGTGACGGAAGAAGAAAAGCAATTACCGAGGAATAATGCAACAAGAGATCTCGCGTGAGAGATCTGCGGACAATCGAGCTTGAAATTAAATCGCTTTTTCTCTTTCGATTCACGAAATGAAATTCGGGCGAAGGTATATGTAAAAATACCGAACTTGAAGATTGTCCCTGATTCCGCGCCACGGGTGTGGCTTGGCCAAACGACTTAATAAAGGCACACGCGCAATATTGCACGCACGCACGCACGCACGCGCACATACGCAATATAATACGCGTATAGTGACGATTAGCATCAATGCGAAGCGAAAAAAATTCATTAGCATGAACACAACTGTCCTTCGTGATTGTATCTTGTTATATTTTGCGTTCTCCGGCTCTCTCTTTCTCTCTCCGTTCTTCTTTATATGTTTTTCGTCATAGGACTGCTTTCGGTTTCCTTCGTCGCGTGGACTTTCTCGACGAACAATTATGTAAGCGCAAAATGGCGAAAATTGCACATATGTAAAGTACTCACATTGCCGCAAACACGTTATTTGGGCCCAAACTGCTGTGACTGCTGCTGGCAATGCTAATCAGATGAACACAGAGGAGATGATAATCGATTTTCATTCCAACATTGCTCCAACCTGAAATCAAAGAAACTTTTTACTTTAATCAGTCGGATTTTCGGCTTTTTTTTCCTCGCGCTCTTACATAATCAATTACACATCTCTGAGATCTCTGCAATTCAGGTTGCTGCATTACATCGTTAACACACACATACACACACGTGGAAACGGAAAGTTCCGCAATTGCAGAAAATATGATGGAAAATTCATTTTCAGATTTTTTATGTCACAATTTTAAAAACTTTATCCTTGATACTCAAGTACGTACGGTTTTGCAGATTGTAAAATGAAAAGTCATAACTATTTATATAATGCAAATGATGATG
The DNA here is from genome assembly GCA_014825685.1 of Pseudomyrmex cubaensis. Classification (NCBI taxonomy): domain Eukaryota; kingdom Metazoa; phylum Arthropoda; class Insecta; order Hymenoptera; family Formicidae; genus Pseudomyrmex; species Pseudomyrmex cubaensis. The sequence goes on from QVOA01023674.1 coordinate 7,292, forward strand.
TGCGTATGTGTGTGGCGGGAAATGTTGCCGTCTATTACTTCGAATTATCCCGCATTATGAAACGATCGTCGGATTTACATCATCGTGTTTACGTTCGGAAACGGATTGGCAACGCGCAACACACGTGCACACTGTACGCACGTACATACGTGTGAAACAAAATTGGCACTAACTAATCTTTAATAAAAGGACATTAAAATCGCGGGACATAAGCGGGCTCTCCAAGCTTACGTGCACGCTCATGCGTGAAGGTACTAAAACCCCGGCAGGATTAATATCGCCGGCGTTCACGGCCAATGCGCGCAACCTGAACCCGACCGAACTCGCTCTTATTACGAACACACTTGACTAACGCTCTTGGCACGCGTTTTCTATAATTAGCAATAATGCCGGCGCGCGGTACTAATTTGAAAGATCGAAAAAGGATCAGTGCGAAACAACGCGCGACGTGAACTTCCGCCTCGACCGCGCAACGTGTAACGGAGTATGTTGAAATAGCACAGAACTATGTACATACGTACGTATGTATTTTAATTACAATATTACTGCATGTATCGTGTTACATTTTTATTTCGAAGGCAACGCGATCGCAAAGGATCGATCTGTTTGTCATTTTTATAGAGTGACAGCGTACCTTGTCGACGCCATTATGTAGATCGAGATGAGTGTGACTTTTGATTGACGATCGCGACTCGACGACGCGCATCGAGAATCCATGCGTATCGCTTCGCATTTGTCGAGCTCGTTTCCTGTCCTTCGCGATAACCTTGGCGGAGAAACTCTCGTCGGATCTTCCGGGAAAAATTCGCGCGAGACGAAACTGTCGAAATCGTCGCGACGCGCGGGAACATTTGCGGGAACAGAACGCCCCCTCTTGTCGAAGGGCGCGTACTCATTTACGCGAATCATGGAAGTGTCGCGGCTGCGAACTTGGACTCCCGCGGTCCCCCACAAAACCCCGGATAACATCGTGTCCTCCGATTACGCCAACATGAAACACTTCGTGCCCTCTTACGAAAAGTACGTTATGCAAACAGATAATAATGCGTGCATATGTAGCGCGCACAAGGTTTTATTATTTTCGGGTTATCTCATTTAATTGACAGAGTTTACCAGCAGCATTCAACGAAGCTAATTGATCAATCAGGTCGATTAGCAGAAAAATATCAACCGGAGTTGATAAAATTGAGTAAAAAATAATTTTTGCGGTATATATATTTTTTAAATAAGTACCTATAAATTTTTTTTAATACTTTTTGCTTATATTGTCGTGTTTGCTGTTTTATTCTTTGTGTATGTGTGTTAATAGATGTGAACCTTGCATAGAGCAGCTGCTCGCCAACGATTATCAGCGAATTTGGTGGCGGGAGAAACATACCTGGGACCAAAATATAATTACCAGACAGATCGCCGGAGCCAGAAAAAAGATATTACCTCGTAAAGTAAGAGGATGTGAGATTAGAATAAATATAGCGCTGTATCTCGAGTGCAATTAAGTTTGAAATTAATTTATAGCTGATTAAGAGAAAAGTACCATCATGCGTGACTGTGAAATATCGAACAAGAGCAGAACGATTAGACGGAAAAGCGGAAAAAGAGGTTAAGGAGAAGAAAGTCAAGGAGAGACCTGGAACGGAAGAAACAAAGTTTGCAGAAGACGACGATACAAAGTCAGAAAAAAGTAAAGAAACAAAGTTAGAAAAACATGAAGAATCGAAAGAATGTGAAGACACAAAGTCACAACGTGAGGACACGGTGTCGAACTCGAGCTCGGGGAAACGTGAGAAAACAAAATCGGGAAAATCAGAGGGAACAAAATTAAAAGAAAATGAAAAAACGAAAGTAGAACAAGGCGAAGAGGAAACGAGATCAAAAGAAAATGGAGAAATAAAAGTAGAACAAAGGGAAGAAGCGGAATCGAAGACACTTGGGGAAAAAGTTGAAGAGGAGAACTCCGTAAAACTGGAAGACGAAAAGAAACGCGAAGAAACAAAACTGGAAAATGATCAAGATAAGGAATTAGAAGAATAAAACAAAAATTAGAAAACGTTGAAAGAAAATTGGCTACATTATATTATATATTATATTATCTTGTAATATTATAGATTAAGACTGAACCAAGAGAAAGAGCTTTTGTGCAAAATTAAAAATATTCTGAAATATGTAGAAAAAATATGATTTGTTTATATAATCAACAAACACAAAAAAATGATATTTACAACCATTCAGTATTTTCTATTTTCCATATGTGCGTGTACATATAGCGTCATCTAGTGATAGTTTATTATACTATCGTTTATATCAATGTCGGTTGATTTGTCAAATCTGTTGGTACATGGGCAAGTGTACACATCTCTAATACCAGTTATTGTTAAATGCAGATTACTATATTTTCGACACGTTCAAAATAAAAGGATAAAGATAAATATAAAAGTTTCGGCTTCCAGACAGATTGTATGTACGTAAACGCGCGCGTATATATATATCTGTGTACCAATCAACAAAAAACACGGTTATTATCTAGACCCAGAAATCGTGATATATATTTCTAAAAGAATAGATATATTTCCTTTCCAAAAAAAAGAACAAGACACTTGCATACATGTGTTCGAAGGTAGGTATAACCTTAAACTCATCATTTTCACTCATTTAAAATTTGCTCACGTGCAAATTGTTTAAATTGATTCTTAACAAATTGATTATTATTGGAAACTGTTCTTTCAGATTGAATGATCCGAGAACGAATATAATGCGAGGTGTATTTATATCTAATTTGCTCGTATACAGAAATTATCTTGCCTCGACGTTTCTCATTACGTTTCGCAGCCGACACGTGCAAGCGAGACACGTATTAAAGATGAACGAGGCATTTCTCCGTTACGAGAAGGACAGCAAAATGTTTGACATAACGTTTCGCTTTGCAGACGAAGAGAAAAAAGTCGACCGGCAGTTCAACTTTTCAAGGCAAGCTGCAGAAAGTGTAAATACTTTCCTGAAGAGAATTGAAACAAATGTTTCCAAGATTATAAACAAAAAGGTGAGAAAGATATGGGTGTACACACGTGTGAAAATAACATGCAAGTTGTAATAGCTCAACATATTAAAAATTATTTGTGTAAGAAATCTGAAAAAACATGTAGTTGTAGTTTTAATCAACATCATTTGTCCAGAAAAAAAAAACAGAAACAAGTATTTCTTTTATAGGTAGAAAGAAAGAGGAAGAAAAATGCTACTGTGGAATTATCTAGTCTATCAAGTGACAGTGTAGAAACGGGAAAAATTAAGCTTCTAAAGAATGATGTCAAAGTAGATGGTGATGTGTTGTGTGAGAGTTTTCTTAAAGATTCCTCAGAGCTCAAGCTTATTATTTTTGAAAAGATATTTCTAATAAAAAGGAATGCACCTTATATTATTAATGTTGCATTGCCGTCAAGCATGCTGATGGGTTTTCCAACTTATCCGGCCAAGTTTGAGTCACTGTTTACCATTAAGAAGCAATCAGTTTTCACTTGGTATAGAAATGACGTCGCCAACAATAAGATGAAAATGTGGACAGAAGTAGGTAAGGGATATTTCTACACGCCAAGTGTTTCTGACATTGGCTGCAACTTGAAGATCTCGTGCGAACCGCGAAACGAGACGGATACTGGTTACACAATAGAAGTAGAGTCAAAGAACGTTGTGGAAGCTGGTCCTGGAGAATGTCCGTTCGACACTCGACATCAATTTACAAAACATAGATTATCTGATAGAAGGTACGTTACTCGCAAGTCATCACTAGTTCATGAAATATCGATTATCCAAAGGTCATGATAAATATGAGACATGAGAATAAATAGTTACCGAGTTGTGTATTTATGAAGAAAAATGGATTTAGTTTCAGGATAATATCGTATAATATATTAGCAGATACATATGCCGATTCCGATTTTTCCAAGGATGTATTGTTCCCATATTGCCCATCGTATGCATTAGATATAGACTATAGAAAGCAATTAATACTTAAAGAAATAATAGGTATACAAAAACACTTATGTGTAAAATGTTTTGCATATAATGAACTCAAATATTCAAATAATTCTGTGAAAGATCTTTCACATAGATTAATGTTGTTTTCAGGATTTAATAGCGACATAATTTGTCTTCAAGAAGTAGATAAAAGTGTGTACGAGTACGATTTATTGCCGTCGTTAGACATGTTGAATTACGACGGGACGTTCGTTACGAAGAACGAAATCAGCGAGGGACTTGCCACGTTTTTCTATCAAGAGAGATTCGAGAAAATAGGATACGAATTTACTGTAATGTCTCAGAATATTGATTTTCCGAGATTTGCAGAGGTTTGGTCCAAGATTAAAAATGAGAAGACGAAGGAAAGGTTTTTGGGCAGAAACACAACCGTCCAGGTATTTGTATACTCGATCAGTTTTATATCGATGTTACATTTAGTATATCGTGAAAGAGAAAAATTTAATGACGATTTAGGTAACGACGTTAAGATCCAAAGAAAATCCTACTAAAATTTTTGTCATCGGCAACACACATTTGTATTTTAAACCGGATGCGGATCACATACGCTTGTTACAAGGATATTATGTAATTACATACGTAAATGAAGTGGCAAAGAAGATGCGAGAACAGGTACATGGCCTTTCAACTTTATGTCAAGAAGAGATGAGCATTAAAAAAAATATTCTGATATTTCTGAAAATTATTACGTATTATAAATTATTTTATATAAGTTTTTTGTTATGTATACGTTTTGGCAGAATCCCGAATGTAACGTGAGCGCGATACTTTGTGGAGACTTCAACAGCACACCGGATTGTGGTGTTTATCAGTTAATAACTGAAAATTTTGTACCGGAAACCTGCGAGGACTGGAAAAGCAGTGAGCGATTTCATATATAAATTGTTAATTTGAAAACAATTTTAACTCACTTTCGCGTTTAACCAAGATAATTTTATATTATTTTCATCAGGATAACAAATTCTTTTTCAGATATCGAAGAAGCCATAGACAATATCTCACTGACACAGGATCTTTCCATGTCTAGCGCTTGCGGTACACCGGAGTACACAAATTACACACCAGAGTTTTCCGGCTGTCTGGATTACATATTTTACGAGAGAGACAAATTCGAGGTTCAGCAGGTAGTTCCGATGCCTAGTAAGGAGGAGATTATTCTTCACACAGGTTTGCCGTCTGTTGTACTTCCAAGCGATCATATATCTTTGTGCGCCGATTTAAGATTGAAAGGATAAAAAATATCAAATATGTAATGTCAAGTCGCATTTGTACAACATTTGTATATTATCTAATATGATGAAATAGAATATTAAAAAGCTGTGGCTCGCACATATTTGCAAATTCATTAATTATTGGCATTAAATCTATTACTGAAATGTATGATCATTGATCGCAGTTTGAAGATGTAAGTATTAATAATTGAAATTGTTTATTCCGCACATAATTGTGCAAAACTTACTACACAGTCTGTACATATCATATTGATTTATTTATATGAGATTTAACTGAAATTTTATGTAAAATGAAACAACACAATTTTATTTATCGCACTTCAGGTAGGTTTTGTTTTGTATATCAATATATACATATAATATATGTATCAACATATATTGAGACACAAAAATTATTATTGGACCCATTAAATGTTTTGATACTTCAGGTAACAGGTTGTTGAAAATAACATCGGGTTCTTGTTCTAGAAACAAGAAACATGGAATCACAGAACATAATAATATTGAAGGAAATTTTTACACACTAAAATTTCATACGCATTTAATAAAAAGTTTCTATATTCTAGAACAGAGCCTTCATTTCACTCTCTTTTGCATTATAATATAATTTCGTTTATAATCATCGAAGTATACATTCACAATTTGACATACGAAGATACAGCAAAAAGTGACATTATGTATATATATATAAGTAGAATTAATTTACAAAAACTTATATACAGATTTGCCTCCTCTTTGACGAGGGCTCAGTTTTATTAGAGGTCTGCAAGTAAGGCTCTTGACTTTCAAAATTTCCTACTTCGCTACTCGCTATTAGAGTTTAGAACATTTCTCTTATCTAAACGAACAATTTGTATTCCAAACGATTATTGAGAAGCAAATATCGAATTATCGTAATGTTCGTTAATCGCGTGCGACATTTCACATTTTTTGTCGTAGCTTTTAATCGATTATTCCGAGTCTATTTAGTATTAACTTACGTAACGCTTTTATCAGTTTTGTTATATAGAAACTGAAAGTTTATTTCTGTTCTCAAATTCCTACTGTTATTATACTATATTATTATTTATAAAATATATCAGAGTATATGGTGTAACATCACTGTGTATATATCAGTACGTTCGTGCCGGAACTATGTCCAGTATTTGCAGACCTCTTTCTGTCTCGCACATCTTTTCTCTCACTTCTTTGTATAAATATAACAAATCTAAAATGTGTGTGTGTGTGCCCATAAATTTTCATTAATAAATCTTTCCACAAACGTACCTTAATCCTTTCGTCCCTAATGTAAATGTACACACAGAAATAGATTTTAAGTTAACTAAGCCTTTCGTCTTGTAAACATTGCAACTGCGGGTATATAGAGAATGTGATCAAATGTTTTTTCTAGAAATTGTTTTTGATATCTTCTTTTTTTTATTTGAATATTCACTTCCAACATACAAATGTATCTTAAATATGAGGTATGTTGCGCCTACTAGAGATGAGAGGATTAAAGTCTTCGCGCTCTCTTCTATCTCATATTCTACTACGAAACTATTACGACTGAATATCATCAAAAACGCACTCAAAACTATCTAACATCACTTAGACCGAGAACCGGTACACATTTTACAATTTTATGTGATGTGATTTATACGCGAAAGACAATCTGCAATCGCGTAAAACAATCTCCATTTATTGCAAAACATTTATACCGCAATTTGGTTTTAAATAACGCGAAGTTCTTTGTCGTAAACAAACGGAAAACACGAAAACAATGAATATGCTGTAAACTAACGAATCGAACGTATCGAGTTTACAACATAAATGTGGTGAAATTGTGTGACACGAATTATAATCATCCCTCAACCGATCGTACAGAATCGTCATAATTTGTTGGTTGAATTACTCGCGTTTTATCAAAAAATAAGAACGATCTTGACGATTAAGATCAGTGTGTGAGAAAGAGACAAACGCGCAATTCTACTTGATTTACACATCAAACGGATTGTTAATCGCTCTTCGTTCAAGATCATCACATTCCTCTTCGCGGCGCGCTCGGTGCCAGCAATTGTAACGCGGTCATAGCGTCTGGGAACAAGGAGTGGTAATTCACCACCGGCACGTAGGCGGCAGTTATCACACGCCCAGCGAACCATCGACCGTGCAACGAATTCACCGCTGCCACTGCGGTTGCGATCGACGGGCATTTTACGTAAACGTTACCCTGCGGCGATGCCTGGTCTACATAAACGTGCAAAACGCCTCCATGTTTGTTACACTCTTCGATCACATCGTCGCGGATCTCCTTCGCCCAGTTAGGATTCGTCTCACTGAAAAAGTAAATAGCAAGATACAGGTTATATATTTTTAAATCGTAAATTTAATTCTTAATTTTACTCTCAATTAACACCCCCGAAAAGCATATAACTTGCTTATTAGAAAAACAAAAGTGTAAAGTTTAATGTTAAGTTGTTGGAAAAAATTATTACATCGGTTTTATATAAAACGTATTAAATATTGTCATGTTACCGTAAGAGTGCACATGATGTTAACATACACTGACATTTAAACACGATAACATTTTAATTTAGCATACAATATCCCCCTGATGAAATTATGGTACACATAACATCAGGTCTACTAATATGCAACACGCGAATTTTGTAAATAGTCAAAATTTCATGCAAGGAAACTTACTTCTGTGGGTCGAACATATTTGACAACATGAAACACTGGGTTGCAATAGGAGGAGCTGCTTGAGGTGGTGGCTGTGGCTGTGTCATAACAGGGGCCATATTTAACGCGTTTGCTGCTGCAGGGGGAATTTCCAGTCCAGTGCCTTCCGCTAACTTAAACATCAGCTGTAATCTGCAAGAATATGTAAGAATAAAGCATGATTTGTCTCACTTTACGTACTTATTTACTTTTTTTTTTCTTTTTTTTTTTCGGTTCGTTCTGTCACGTTTCCGACTTTCATAGGTCGACCAGCAAGCTCAAATCCATTTAGTTGTTCCAATGCTTTTTTTGCGTCATCTGCATTTCTGAACTAAAAAGAGATAACAAATATTTTGAGTTTTACATAATCGTCAACGTAAAAATCAAAGAATACATAAAAAGAAAACAATATACAGAAATGACGTAAAAAAACTTACAGTTAAAAATCCGTAACCCTTGCTTCGGCCTGTTTCGGGATCCATAATTAATTGTATATTGTCGATTTTCCCGAATGGCTCGAAAATACCACGAAGCATATCTTCTGTAATGTTGAAGTGTAGAGATCCCACATATAAACGCATGGGTCCCGTTTGTCCTTTTGGCATCAGATTCGGCATAGAGTTACCCATGCGATTTTTTTCAGCTTGAGTATGTTGAACTACAATAGGCACTCCAAGAAGTTTCTGACCAGACAGACCGAGAGCCTGTGAAACAATGTTAAAAAGTTAAGAGGTTTTAATTGTTTGCTTCAATTTTTTCTTTTAAAAAACTGCTGAAAATACGATATATTTCACAAAATATTATTTGATCATTGCGTTTTTATTTAACGCGAATTTAAACTCACCAAGGTCACACTTTCCGGATCTTTGAATTCGACATAAGCAATACCCTTAAATCGTCTGGTTTTATTACATGTGATAAGTCTAACATCTTGAACTTTGCCGACGCTCGAAAAGAATTCCTCCAAGTCGCGGGCACGAATTCTTTGACTGAGCTGCATGCAAAAGACAGTACGAGCATCTCGCTCCTCTGGTGTTAATTCGTCATTTCTAGAAGTAAATAAATGTCTCCAATGTAGATATTAATACATCATGAAAAAGACAATATAAAGAAGTTCTAAAACGTGATATTATTGATTTATAAATTTGATATTGTTGAATATCAAAACACTGTGTGTTATACCGACGAAACACAAGCATAAAAAATATTCAATTGATCTAGCATAAATATTCCCCCAAAATCACAGATTGCGAGTCTGTAATTGGGTCTAGTCAAATTATGCATTTTAAGATATTGTTAATAAGTCGAAGATTCTTAGAGCAAGAACTCGCGGAATAAGATATTAACGTTGTCTTTGCTTCGCGGTCGTGCAGAAACTCTTATCCAACAGAATAATAGCTTTTATGCTTTTGGCATTGGGAGATGCTACCGCGAGTTTTAAACATAACGTTTGAAGTCATAATTAAAATCCTAAAGAAGGTAAACTTACATTCCAAGTGGACTATGACCTTTGCCGAACGGCGGTCGAGCTCTGGGTAGGGTCAGCGGTGTTAACGATCGCTTTCTTCTTCTGTCTCTATCTCGATCTCTATCTCGTCTATCTCTGTCCCGATCGCTGTCACGATCTCTTTCCCGGTCCCGTCTGTCTCGCGATCGCGATCTGCGCCGACGATCGCGGTCGCGATCGCGATCTCTTTCTCGGTCACGATCTCGATCTCGGTCTCTGTCCCTGTCTCTGTCTCTGTCGCGATCCCGCCGATCTTTGTCCCGACGATCGCGATCTCGGGATCGTGAACGAGAACGCGAGCGATGTTTGCTTTTTCTATAAGAGAAAAATATTTCAATTAAACAAGTTTGTTCAAAATAAAAAATATCTATTTTTGACATAAGAAAAAAGTAGTGCTGAAATTTAAAATTATTTATATTGAAAATATATTTGCTTAATAATGAATAATATTCTATAATGATAAAAAAAGAATTGTTCTTAATGATGCCAAAAATGATTAAAGATACTTTGTTCAAAATCAATATTTTTTTATTTCTATCAAATTTATGAATTATATTGTAGAATATTTCTCAAATCTATATCTTTGATATTTTACATTTATTTGTTATTTAAATATTATTTGAGTTTTGAAAGAAATGTGAGATTTCTTATGAGTGTATATATTGTATCAAAAATGTATGAACAAAGTGAATATATTATTATTTTCGTAACAAAATTAACTACAAATTAAAATTACATTACCACCTTTTCTGGTGTGGTATATCTTTTATCCTTTTTTTTTTTTTTTTAATATCGAGTTTCCTAAGACTCGGTTATTAAGAAACAGCACAATAACAATTGAGTAACTTTATGCAATTTACTCTCTTTTTTCCAGAGTTAGGTCGTTCATTTCGAAATCTTCAGCAAGAGGAATCTGTATGTAACACAGATATTCTTCCTATATACTTACCATCGTCAGAACCTTTGGTATTATGAAATTAACCAGCATTTACTAATTGTATGGGGTCTATAACAAAGAGAATAAAACTTCAGATGGGTCTGTTAGGAGAGTGACTAACACTGCTTGCAGTTATGGCGCAAAGATATGATTATACGTGACATCAGTGTTGTGGAAACAAGAAAAAACAAAATAAAAACTTTTTTTTTATTTTAATCTTGGATTAGAATGATTGCTTTTTATAACATGATAAAAAAAAAAAAAAACATGATATGGGATACCTAGTCGCGTTTTTAGTTTTCCTAGTTAAACACGGATCGTGCAATTCAAGTTTTGTATAATGTTCCTGTTTAAACTTTCTTCACTTGACTAATTAAGATTTTAATATGTTACGTATACAATACACAAAAAGAGCTTCTACTCACCCAGACGATTTCCGACTAGACCCATTCTCCTTGGAGGACTTGTCTTTGGAGGAGGAGTCCTGCTCCTACGAACAGCAAACAGTTGAATGCCATGCCAGCCAGCCGATGTGGCAGGGACGCGCGAACAAGGGGACAAAAAGCAAATCGTAGACCATTAGTAAATTTTATAACGACAGTCTTTTTGCAAAATACAAAATATACAGATAGATAACAAATTGTACATTATGTATCTTTTCTAATCTTATTTGTTTTTTTTCGCATATGTTTCAAATTCAAAGATAATTAAGAATGAGAAAAATCTCTTTTAGTTTTCTATCGCCTGTAATAAAGTACGGTAGCAACCTTTCCTTGCTGCGGCAGAGCAATGCTTTTTAATGACACGCTGGATAACAGGGACAGACGTCGGCGTCAATACTCGTGCTCTTTCTCATCTTTTCTCTGGTTGGTTTTATTTCCAGAATTGTTTAATTTTTTTTTTTTTTTTTAACGAGTTCTCGAAGGGAGCGCTGCGGGGGTGTGGGAGAGAATACGCAAGAAGAAAAGAGAGCGAGCATGAGAGAGAAGAGAGAGAGCGTGTGTGACAGAGAAAGAGAGACGGGGCGAGCATAGCGATGCGACTCCGTCGCATGCACCTGGCTCAGACTTACCAATCGTTTTATCGGGTTTTAGGAAAGCATTGCAATCTTGGGTTGAGCATGCCTTGGTCTTTAAACTACCAATGGCCAACCACACATCCTTTTTCTTCTGTAAAAGAGAGCCCTCATCAAAGACAGCACGATTTTAAAACAGTGTAAACGCGAAAGACGCGAGTGAGCAACCCTAATCGCTAGCCTACGATTGCCCGCGCGCATTTTTACGAACAGGACAAGGTGTGTTATCGCATTAGTTAAGAATTCTTTCTTAAGAGATTCACGTTTTTTCTTCACAATATAGGACCGCGAGCACTCGGCAACAAGATTTGTTGTCATCTGGCTAAATGTAGAAAATGTTTCTTTTGCCAACAATGTACTTGAACGGTAATGTTAGACAGACAACATAGCTTTTTTTTTTTTTTTAGTAATTCGAATAAGAAAAAATTTTTCTTTTATTCTGTTGATATATTAAATTTTATAAGAATGTGACTCAAAATTATTCAAATTATCACAAATTATTTCTGATGAATAACAAAACAAACTTCTCGAAACATTTTCTTAAATACAAGTTCTGTTGTGAAGATTCGTTTTCCAGAGTATGTCTGACCAGTTTACTGTATATGGAAATTGTTAATAAACTCGAAATGGAATATAAGGCTGCTTACAAAGTTCCTATCCAACAATTACATTTGTTATTTAAATACATTTCAACTTCAATATTTTTCGAATTTGCATTGTAATAAAACTGTAAAATATTTCCAATTACTAAAGATGGATAGGCATTTTGTAAACTGTCTAAGAATGCTAAATTTAATAAAATAAATATAGTTATAAATAAGATAAGAAGTATGTTTTGCAGTCTGATGAGTCTTCAGTCGCACCACAATTAAGTGTTGTAATACCTGATTGATGGCACTACCTAGAAGGCAAATTGCTATCATTACAAGTTGCACAAAAATGGTAGACAGGGCTTATAAATATGTATTATGAAATTAATTTGCTCATATATAAATCACTCTCTACAAGTAAAACATTTTGAGGTATCCTAGGAAGACTGGAGAATTATAGCATTGACAGTTGTAATATGTTGACAATTAAATAGAGACAAATCTCAGCTCTTGATAGCAAAAAAAAAAAAAAAAACTAAAATCACTCTTTAGCTTTCTATAAATCCAGAAAAATACTTCTCACAGTAATATAGCAGTAAGATTAACAGTAAAAATAAAATTAAATCAAACTTATTACAAATATTTATAAAAATCACAATAAAAATTAAATCAAAATAATTTGTTAATAGTGCATATATCAAATTTTTTCCTAAATTTCTATAATTATTAGAATATTATATATTGCAATAAAGCTATAGTAGTGATTGTAAGACTATTAGTCAATAAAAAATGTCATTATTAAAACAATTATTTACCAATATTTTATAAATCTTAATTTTTTTCAAATAGATTTATCTTTGAAAAGAGAAAGAAGAGAAGGAAATAAGAGTATTATTAAATACAGATTATCCCTTCTGCCTTGTCTTACAGATAAGATATCTTACTTTATTTATACATGAAATATCGCAACAAGATGATTAATTTATCCAATAAACATACTATAAGTCTCATTAATTTTGCACATACATATGCACAATGCAAGATATAAATCAAACTTAGATCCTTAAGTCTATGATTTTTATAAATTCATAAATTTCTGAATTTTTTAATCTCTCTTCAGATTTGTACATGACAAAACTTATGGATTTTAAAATGCCTTTGTCAAATATTCACTCATTCCTAATTTAATAAATTATGCATTCACTCAGCTCTCACTCGTACACCTTTTTTTTTTTTTTTTTTTTTTTCCTAAGGATACCAATATTATAACAAGAAGCTTTGCTTTAAAACTATCAAAAAAGTATCTTCATCTTGCTGAGAACTATTTCCACTTGGATGTACACAGCTACATGATAATGACGCATGGATACACATACAAATTTCACAAAACTCTATGCCACTTTCTGTGTTGTGTAAGACAAACTTAAAAAAAAAATAGAGAGAAAGAGAGAACAAAAGTTAAAAAAAAAACAAAAACAGACTGGACAGAAATAAGAGACAGAAAAAAATTTGAATAGAGTATATGATGTTAGATGATTGCTATATCTTAATACCTCTTATCAAGTGCACTCTAGGAACTCGCTGGTGAACATCCTACGAGCGCGAGGGTACATGTTACGTACCATCTATAAGTACAGAAAATGGAGGTGTTGATCAATAGTCGGTATAATCAGAAAGACAAGGGTGTACTTTGTTCTACATATATGCATGTCATATAAAAAACTACCCACACATGTACCACACAAAAAAAAGAAAGGAAATAGAGACAGAGAGTGAGAGAAAGAGACTAATGTAGCAATGGTGGGATTCTCTTTCTCTCGTATGTGGCAGAGCGTACACGATAAGGCACGCCTCGCGCATCCAGATTTGTAATTGCAATTCACGAGCGTGAATCGCTATGACGGTGACAAGATTAAGTGAAAGAGAAGAGAGAGAAAAAGAGAGAAAGGGTGATAAAAGAGTGACAGATAGACAGAATAAAATTAATAGAGAACCACAGCGTACCCCTTTTTTATATGGTGCCTCCAGCATCGCCTCGACATCCAAATCCTCCGCCATTGCGCGAGTCGGAGAGCTCTCTGAAACGCCACGCATTAGACCACAGATTCGTCGCCCTGTCGCCAGAAAAGACGGAGATAATTCGTTTGAGGCTGAGCTACTTATTCCGAGCTACAAAACGTACTGACGACGAGCGCTTTAAATATAGCAACTCGAACCGCAGTCGGCAGAATTACAGAAACGCAGAAGAGAAACAGAACAACCGTTGAGCGTCCACAGGAACAGAACAAAATGGCCTACACCGGATGCAGCAATAGCACCCACTTTCTCTTTCCGGAACTGACGCTCGTCAATACGTGAATCGTTTCAGCAATTGGATGACGATCAGTGAGGCTGCTTTTAAGGCCCTTCTACAATAAGATATTAGTAATAAATCAGAAATCAGAAACAAGATTTTTGATCAATCACAGACAAATTACAGAAGAAT